>JAVSBS010011289.1:122685-168152 GCA_033124195.1 Coracias cyanogaster
TTATGAAACTTAAACTCTTAATCTATGGTAAGATAGATAGACTGTATATAGCATGAGACAAAAAGAAAATGCTGCCTTTAAGGGTAGAAAGAGGAGGGGGAAATAGGATCTTATTTATCAGCCCACAGCTGCCCGTGAAGGTTTACTGGTATTGATGATGCAAAGGGCTTTTACCTACTCTTCCATTTAAAGGAAGTAATATTACCTAAGGAAAGTTACAATTTTCAATGGCTGGAGATAGACATGAACAGCAGAAACCAAAGCACTTTCAGGCTGATAATTTAGTAGCTGGACATATTTGCCTCATTTCATATATTTAATTTATCTGCCACATCATGTATCATTTTAATGGAAAGAAAGAAAAGGTAATAATTACATCAGCCAGAGCATGAGCGTAAGGTGGTACATGGGGCTTATGATATAATATGCATTATATACTGTATTATAGGAAGTCTGATCTCTGCAGATGTCTGTGGATGTTTCAGAGTACCTGAAAAGTTTTTCTTTATCCTCTTGTGGAACATATACCTGGATACAGAAGCTTCCTTTTTGTGCAGAGATTCTAAAGAACAAAGTAATTTTGAGAATGAAACCTTAGTCTTAGACAACAGTATAAATAGTCTGGCCTGGATTAACATGTTTCTCCCTGTCAAAAAAGCTAGGGAAATATTAAATGTCTTTTCATCCTACCTGAAATAATAATGCTCTCCTCCACCCATCTGGTAATATGGTTGTCATTCCTTTAGGCAAAATGGGGGTGGGTGCACTGGGGAAGGAATTTTGGTGGGTTTGTTTTGTTTGGTTCTTTTTGGTGTGGGGGTTTTATTTCGTGGGATTTTTGTGTGTGGGTGGGGGGGTGGGGGGTGGTTGTTTGGGGTTTTTTTTCCTCCTGTTTGAGTAGTTAGCTTCATACTAACCAGGACTGTATTATTTAAGTGTCGAGATATTGAAATAATGCTTGATAAAACAGAATTTCTCGTAAGCAGGTTTAACTGTATAGTACAGGTATATTTTATTACTTCACCAGTTCTCCTTACACAGAACCTTGTTAACACTTTCTGATCAAACATTCATGAAACTACATCAAAAGAAATTCATTTTCATTTATTAAGGTCGCTTTTTGCTGCCCTTGAAAAAGTTCGTATGGATAAACAAGCCCACATAAATAGCTTGCAGCTTCACGTGAAGTATGGTTGATAATCCTACAATAAAACAGTAGACATTATACTTTGTGTGCGCCCAAGCAATCTTCTGAATAGACTTAAAGGTATTTGGAAAATTATATGAGGGGTACTTACGTTGCAAAGGCAACTGCCTTCTTTTTTTTTCTCCCCTAAATGTCTTGGTCTGCTTGTGCTAATAATTAAATTTCAAAGCTTAATTTTAAATTTGTCCCCCAGTAGCATACACCAATTTAATCATTTTAATTTAGTATTTCAGGAAGGTCCTTTACTCTGCCCTGTATTTATCACCACTTTTCTTAAAAGTCTATAAAGGCTGATGAGTTTGTTTTCTTATGCCTATTGTGTAGTGATCACAACAAGTTCTGCTTGCAAATGAACACTGATGTAACTCCATATAATATTTTCAGAGTCAATTACTTCATGGAAATATCTTGAACAATTGGAAAGTGACAGATAGTTTTCTCCATTATTTTAGAAATATCTGTGTTGTTATAATACAGATCAAATCTACAATGAACATTATGCATTATTCAAGAAATGACCAGGCATTCTCAGCAGTGTTTGAGCTAAATAACTGATGATTGTAACCTTTAAAGAAATCTCATTGCGGTGACTATTGGTAAATCATTTCTCCATTCATAGTAATCTTTATTTAGAGGCTATCTAGAAACCATTATATCTTTTATTAATCTTAAAAGCAATAGCCAATGATTTGACATTTGCTAAAAATGGATAAATTTTCCGTCTTCTAATACAGCAGACTTCAGTCAATTTTTTTTTGGTACGTTGTCTAAGGCTTTCTGTACGTAGGAAGTATTAGTCCTTGTAAACAAATACACACACAACTTGCAGCAGATGAGTTTAAAGATTACAGTTCTTAAAGACCAGGACATGATTTTCATATGAAAGAAAATAATAAAAAAGATATTTTGAGTTAGTAGGAATAAAATTGTTATTCTTCACACACTACATACAATAGGTTATGAAAAAGAGTACTATTGTCCTCTGTTTCCATCCCTCAAAAAGTCTTTGTTTGACTCCCTGTGTTTAAGGAGTATGTTCTGAGGAGAATGAGCTACTGGTCAGTTTTTTGCACTCAAAGGTGAGTTTTCTGAAAATTCTGATCTAGGAATGGCAGTAATTTTATAGTATATACTGTGTGTTCAGCCACGAAGTGGTGCTTCCCATGGCACGGCACTTGAAGTCCTCTTGTACCGTCTTGATTGCCTGACCCCATACCACGCCCTGTAGTCCATTTCCAACATCAAACTCTTGTAAGAACCTGCATATTTTGCAATATTTTCTTCAAATGATTGACTCCAAATTTCTTTATATTTTTAGTGTAAGCTATTGCTGAAAGTGTTCAAAGATCAAGCAGCTTTTTATGTTCTTTTCTGCTATGTCATAGGTGTTTTTACCAAGCCATATTTTCTTCCTTTTTCTCAAGGGAAGAGAGGAAAGAAGATGAGTGTTGTTCTCTTGTGTGTTGGATGTGTTTGCCTGATGTAAATTCATGCCATGTGTTTCTGTTTTGGGCAATCTTTGAGATACCAGTACAGACTTGGGACCACTGTCACTATACAGGAAGGCTCATGACTCTTTGTCATGAACGAGAGTTCCCAGCATTCACCATTTCTGTTTCTTTTGAAGCAGCAATTAAACTCAGTAGTCTATGCCTAATTTTGTAAATTCTTGTCCTGGAAATTTGCTATCATGTCATCAAAATACTCACTAGACCTTCATTCTTTTTTAGTTGAAGTGAGGTGTTAATTTCTGTCTTTGGAGACACAAGTGTTTGTGCAAGGCCATGAGTTTAATTTCCTCCTGAATGACATGACACAGAAACTAGAGTATGTAAAACAGCTTTGGGCATGTATTTTCTTTGAATGAAAAAGAGTAAATGTGGGATTATCTACAATCTCAAATTACAAGTAGATTTATCATAAATTTTTTTAATCCAAATCTTTACATTTTATGTTACATAAGTTAAATAATTTTACTTGCCTTCTGCTGTAAGAGATGAATGAGAGATTCTAGCTGAGGAGTGAAAAGGAGGACTTCAGTAAATAGTACTGACTGACTGGAAGGTTGCGTGAAGTATGTGAAATATGTCACTTTTAGTTTGGCCATCTCTACTTTTAGTGTTACACATTCTGCACTTAGGTAGTTTTACACGTCGGTGTTCTGGAATTAATATGTATCGGTATGAAAAGAAATCATGTGCTGTCAAAAGTGTTTGTGGTGAACCAAAATTTTTCTTTTCCAAATTGTTCTTGTCCGATATAACTAAATATGACTCTGGCATGTTGTTTGCAATAAAGCATTCAATATCACTCTCATTCTGCATTGGTAATGAAATAAAAAATGTTTCAATAATCACAAGAAGAAAAATCATGCTTTAAAACAAAATTACACCCATTCCCATCAAACTATCATGTTTTTCAAATGATCTGTTCTCAACATAAACAACATATGTAAGTACAGGTTGAAAATAAACTTGATGTCTTATACTGTAGAACTTGGGGTTGAGAAAATAAGTGCAGCACTTCAAATTCTTTGGGAAAGAAAATAAGCAATAATGATAATTGGAAAGTATGGTAATTGTTATCCCAAATGTCAAGTGCGATTACTTTCATTAATTTAAATACCTTTTTCTAATAACTTTTATGCTAGATATGTATGCATTTTTAAGAGATCTCCACAATGACATCATTGTGGAAGCCCTTTAAATAACATTATGTGTTGTTAGCCTTTTGTGTTTTAAATTGAGTGTTGTCTTCTGAGCAGAAGATGCAAGATAGTACAAGCCTTTCCCTGCCAAACAACACAAGCCTTCCACTAAGACCAGCCTTCTCTTCTGAACCACCACAGGATTCTGTTTCAGAGAAGCTATCTGTAGGGACAAAGAAATAAGAATTGCTTTATTCCTCAGTTTCTGTGGCCTAGATGCTTTTTTTTTCACTTAGACATGAAAAGATTAATAAAATGAAACCAGCATAACACAGAGGAGTTGGCAGTATTGCTTGTTATGAAAAGGGTCTCCAAATCTGGCAATCCTGCTTTGTGTGGAACTTCTGCTCTTGTGCTGGAGAATCCTTGATAGCCCTGTAATTTATTTCTCCCTATCTTGCCGGCATTTTTGTGATGAGAATCTGATTCCTGTTTATGTGTAGGCCACTATAAAGTGCTGTAACTGCGTACCAGTATCAAACACTGATTGTAAACATAACGTCTATCCATTGTAAAATCTGTTTATGTGGCCATAACGACAGTGTAGCTATAGGAGTAGGCAGCTTAGTCATGGACCTATTACATAGGTTAAAGAAAAGGACAATTAGGTGGTGTTTGAATGTAGGAAACGAGTGCTGAAAATTTCAGATAGTCAGTGTTAAAACATTAGTGTTTTTTGTAAGAATTATTGATGATTTTCTAGTATGCAAGATATAGAACCCAAAATGAGGTAGCTCTGTTTGAATCTCATTGTGATGAATATGACGAATTGAATACTGGACTTGGAGTTGGTGGTTGCCTAGTGACAAGTGATCATGACCTGATTGCTTTCAATCTCTGTGGATGGAGGAGGGTGCCAACCAAACATACTCAATGCTTTTGCGGAATTAATTGCCTAATGGGGAAACTTACTTGTGAAATTGATTGTGAGGAAAAATGTTGATGGGAAAATAAGAATAAAAGGTAACTAGAAGTCTTAGAGAAAAACTTATTACATGATGGTTGCCTTTGTACCTGAAAATTATAAAACTGCATCCTTTTTCAGAATGAAAGTGAAATCAGTAATTTGAAATATGTATGTGTATTAATGTAATGCTTTGGGCATAAAAGGGAAATACATAGCAATGAAGATAAACTGGAATGTCTGAGGTGCCAAAAGTTGACAAAGACAACCAGACACATTAAGGAAAAATCTAGCAGGATTAGAAAAACTAAAGAAAGATGAGGTTTGTGTGTATTAGAAATGGGAAGAATTCTGGCAACAGTATAGGCTCATTAGCAGTAAGATATCGTAAAACTTCTATGAATACAGCCAAGGCAGGAGAGCTTGATACAGGTTTCTTTAAGTGTTTGTCTGTACGGAATCTATTCTACAAGTCTTTATAGTTTAGGTTACTGTTAACAGCAGTGTTCAGGGAGCGTGCATAATCATAGTCATCAACTATACAAAAACCTGGGGAGGCGAATTCTACTGTCAGACAGAGTTCATCATTCAGTGTACCTGGCAGTGTTAGGTTTGAGTTTACAGTTGGACTTGATCTCAAAGGTCTTTTCCAACCTGTATGTATCAAAATGGGATTATTATAGCTTGTTGTGGGTTTTATAGTCTTGTTTGTTCCCCTGTTTCTCCTTCAAGCTCCTCATGCAAAAGCATTCCGCTACTGGAATTCAAATGCTGGAGTCTCAGGCTTGAAGTTCTGAGAACTGTCTGCCCTGTGTTTGAGTCATACCCATACATAATGAATGCTGTCTCTATCTTTTCTGCTGGGGAAACGAGAAATCTTTCTTTAGTGTCTGAATCAAACTTTAAAAGTACTTGAAAAACAAAAGGGCATAATTCTTAGGTGTGCCAAAAAAAGCAGATCTTCACAACAGAGTGTGGGAGCCCCTCACATTTCAGTAATATCCACTGGCATTGCCCCGCTGTGGTTGCCACAATTCTGTGTTGCTTTGATAGGTTACCTGCTATGGTACAAGCAAGGGACTCTCTAACTCCTGGGCATCATCATCCTGAATCCCAGCTTGCAGTGTTTCTCAGATATTCCAGAACTGCTGAATAAATCCTTTTATGTATGCTTCAGACAAGGATCAGGTTACCTCTGATATAAGCCTGGTACAATTTTCAGCATTGCCCATTTTTAGCAGTGCTGGTGTTGTGAAGTTTGCAGTAGTGAACTGTCTTAGTCTCAAAGCAATTGTAGGCAAAGTATTGGGAAAATTCCTCCATTAAAGGGATGAAAGTAAGATTGCATATTTTTTCAAACAACATGGATAAATGGAAAGTAATTCTTATAAAAAAATACCCAGCTTAATTCTTTGAAATTACAAGTCCAGTATACAGGATATGCATTGTATACTGAAATCTTTGTAAGGCATTTGACTTACTAGTACATAAGAATTACGGCTTTAAAATACTGGGAGAACAATATATTGGCAGAACTAAGCTGAACACGTTAACTGTATAACTGATTGATCTTGGAAAGCAGATCAAAGTGAAAGATACTATAAGAAAGGACTTTCTGTAGTTTTCTGCAGAAGCTACTCTGGGCTTGATCAAAAATGGACTGGGAGTACACATGGTGTAAGCACTGAATTAAATTTTGCCCATTACAATGATGTTTGGATCATAGACAATGATGTGCATAGCTTAGTAAATCAAACCTCCTAAAATTTATTTATTTCAGGATAATTAAATGGAAATAGTTGGTTGTTGTTGTTATTACTATTATTATTATTATTATCTTTGGTGTCCTAAACTCCAGGCTACTGGCTGATGCCTTATGGTTAATTTTCTTAAAAGACTTTGAAAGGTTTTAATTTTCTTGTGATGGAGAACAGGAACAACGGGAAAGCATTTCAAGTTCAGCTTTCCTTTTTTGCATGAACAAAAAGGTTAGCATAAAGCTAACCTACCTGATCCTTCCAGTTCTTCTAGCAGAAATGATAAAATGATTTAGTTTCTCATGGTGCTTTATTTGTATTATAAACAGTTCTATCCGTCACTTCTGTAGACACAGGAAACATTTACTGCTGGTAGCAAATTAATACTCTTTCTAAAATACTGTCAATCAGATGTCTGTCAGTCCCTGGAAGAGTTTTTTATTGCTAAGAACTCCACCTCACAACTTAACAATTAAATAGGAAAACGACCAAACAGTAAGTGTTTTTAAGAGCAAGGAAGTAGAGCAGGTAACGTTAATGTCTTTTTTTGTGCTTGCAGCCACTACTGTATTTCCATTCTATTATACTGTAATTCATCTTCCTTTTTCTCTTCTTGTGCTGTTACCCTGACCAAGTCATTTTTGCATTTTCATGATGTTCTTTTAATACAGTTTATTTTTCTTAGCCTTTTTTTTTTTTTTTTTTTTGAGTCCTCACTGGAAAACCAGTATGCATAGTGTCTTCTTCTTGCACTCAGCTTCCAGTGTTGACTCTCTCCTTCGTATAGTACTGGATTTTTCTCTGTGTTTGTGTTCTCAATGCAATCTTGGTAATGAAAAAAACATGGTGAAGAACATTAATACTTAAAACCAAAAAAGTTTTAAATTTTTCAATTCTTTCTTCCTTCAGCGTGCATGTCTTTCTGTGCATGATAATCCACACTGTGTCATGAGTTGAGTATGTACCTTCCTCATTCCAGCTAAAAGATATTGGATGTTGTCATTATCATTTATAGTTGAGCACATTAACAGTATTGGCTGAGTGGGTTTTGGCAAGAGCATGGGCTTCTGACTTGCAGAGGTGAATATGTCTGGAGGTGAATAGTATCAACAGTTGCATTGGCTCCAGCCTTGGCAAAGATAGTAAAATAAGTCAGGGAAAACTTCCAAATTAAAAACAAGTTAATTTCTTGTCATTATATAATGATATGGATTTTCATTAAGTAAAAATGTCTATGCAGAAGTCAGAGCCAAAACAGTCCTCTTTTCCAAAGCTCTTATTAAAATTTTACCATATGATTTTTACATTCATGTTTTATGTTGCATGGGGTAGTTCCAGGTGGTCTTTTTTTAGAAGCATGAATATCTTAAATTATATGTGCAGTCTACGTAACTTTTTCAAATAACGCACGTGATGGGGTTAGCCAATTCCAGATAAATCCAGTGTGCCAGAAGTGCTTGTTCTGCTTTTTGCTTTTAGTAATCAGAAACAGACAAAAAGTAATCACTGCTGTAGTTTTTATGTGAAATGAAAAAGGGCTCTTGCTGTCTATAGCCATCTGATAGAACTTTTGTTTATCTTTTTATTTGTCCTTTTTCTAAACAGAAGAAACGTGTCATTGCTTTGAAGAATTTTGGATAGAGCCTCAGTAAAGCTTGATATTGTGCTCCGTTTTGCAAATGAAAGTGGTTGAGGAGTTGAATCTTGTGGTTGGATTTAACAGTGTCAGTATAGCTATCATACCATAGTCTCCTCAGCTGAGCAGAGAATGTAAGGACATACTCGAACTCCTGCTAAATTCAAGAGAGCTTAGCCTTTGTTTCTTCTATTAATGTAGTTTCTTGGTTTTCTGGGTCATCTGAACTTCTATCATGTATCTCCAGTTGAATGACTGTTTCTGTTGGACCTTGTTGGGTCTGTTGCAGAGATAATAAATACATCTGTTTGAAGAGCTGAAGAAATAGATTAATCAACTGATAATGAATGTAGCAGAGACATTAGAAAAAACATAAACTAAAAGCCCCAGACAGGGAGCCATGTCCTTATTAGTAAGTATATATATATATATACACACGTCTAAAGCATTCTAAATGAATGGGCTGTTATAATATTTGTTTTACCAACAGTTACATCACTCTATATTACAAGTAAAAAAATTATGACTGAAAATATTTTGTCTGAAGTGAAAGAAAACACACAAAACTATTTTTTTTTTAAATGGAAGGACTAAATCTATGTATCTCATATGTTTCCCATTATATATTTATTAGTATTTTCCAAAGTGACTGTCTCCATATTTCGAGTAAAGAATAGTCAGCCCTGGAAGTGAAGTTTAAAGTATGTAGATTTCGTAATAATTCTGATTTCCATGTAATAGTTATATTTGATCCTTGTGGTCGACAGAATGAGGTTTAGATACTGAAGGTAGACCCACCAATTTTAAAAACCAAAGTACGGTGGTTTTATATCTAGATAATATGCAAGTATAACCACAATCTGACCAAAGTTTGACCACAATATCAACGTAGCTTAATTTCTGCAACTGTTTTCTCTGAAGCCAGAGGAAGGAAATAGAGTTTCCACCAAATCCCTATGCTCTTGTGGTCTCCCATTTCAATCAGGCATATAAAGTAGAACACAATGAATCCATAGTAAAGACTTTCCCAGGACATTAGAGAGATCAGTAAAAACTGTTTTCATTAGCTGTCTGTAATTAAAGAACACCCTTCATAGAGAGCTTACAATTTAGAGAACATGTAAGCCTCTATATCTATCCGAGATTGTGAACAAAATAAGACTCTTCACACAGTTGGGGACTTAAGTCTTGTTTTAAAATATTGAGCTCCCTTCAGAAACATATTTTCTGTTCATTTGCTAGCTTTTAAGCTAAGGTGAATATTTTTATTCTAAATTTCATAGGTTTTAGTCGTACTGTGATTTCTGTTCTTAAGGAAGGAAAAAAAGACAAATCCTTAGTAAACTACTTAACTCCAGTTATGCCACAATCCTCCTCATAAATTGAGCTGCTAGGACATGCTTACCTTGATTTCAGTGCTTGAGCACATCACTCCCTATAATTCTCACTCACAGAGTTAGCCAAGTGCATCTGCACAAGCATGTGTGTGTTGTCACTTTGCATTGTTCTTGTATCATACAAAAATTGTTTTTGCTTTGCTTTGCATGGGGTGGTACCACATGTAAGTACAAAATTCTGTGTCTTATTTCATCATCTGGTAAGTCATTAAATGCATAATCATAATCATAAAAGGAAGAGGGAGAAGTATCTTTGTTCACATAAACAATTCCCAAACATTAGTTACAGCAGGCAGAAGAATATTGTCAACATCAGCTCACTTCAGATTTTGTAGAAGACCACAGTTGTGTAAAGGTTTGGGAAAAAATCAGGAGCTGTTTTTTTGTTTGCTTTAAGTACTTATGACATTTCTAGAACTATCAGAGCAACTCTTCATTTATATATCACCTTTCAAATTTGAATTTCTGTGTATGCTAGCTGTTTCTCATCCTCTTGATAAAGCAGAACAGTGCTGATAATGCTAATAGAGAAATTGAGGCATATACGGATTTAGGGCTAGCTCTTCAAAGAGCACAGCACCTCAACTGGGCACAGATTTCAAAAGATCTCTGATCCTATTCAGCAACAAAATAAATAGCTCGATATTAAAAAGATTTCAGCACTTTGGTAATCTGATCATAAGAAGCAGCTGCTGAGCATATTTGCAAAGTGAGCCAAGAGTGACTTGTTCAATATCACATGAGAAGTGTGTGGTAGAGCAGGAAATAAAGCCCTTTTCCCATGTCCCAGGACTAAGAGTCCAGCTCTTAAGCTATAATGCTATCTTCATATCCTTTGCAAGAATACTTTATTTAATGAGCTTTTCATTAGGAAATGTAACCCATGTCTCTGAGAAGATAGTTTTCAGAATAATATTAAGACTTACACTCAGGGTAGATAATGAAGCAATCAAATAGGAGGAATATAGCTAATCCATTTTATATTGAATCTCTGTGTTATATTGTCTTAATTAGGCATATCTTACAAAAAGAAAAAGTCCCTTTAGTCTTTTTAAAGATTTTGTAGTCTATTGCCAATCTTTTAAGTGTCACAAGAAAAAGATTAGAGTCACTAGGTATTCTAAAAAAACCCTACAGAAGCCTCTAGCAAGTATAGTGGGTATTGTCAAGGTGTGATTTTCTGGGGCTTCCACTCTCATACCACATTCTGAGGGCATAGCATGTATTCCTGTTTACATTTTAAGTGTTTATTTCTGTCTCTTCCTAGACATGAGGAAATGGGGTGTTTAGTTTTCTTTTTCTGAAGGTAAATTATTTTGGTTGTTTATTTAATACTTTAGCACAATATTTTATCTTTACCCCTATATGTCAGGCTGTTTCTGCTTATTTTTTGCATAAACACTGTTGCTTACTCTTGTCCTACTCTGTAGTTTCTATCTCCATGTTCTTTTTTTTTTTTTCTGTTATTCTTTTGCTCTAACATACTCTCTTGAAGGGCAAGTTTTCTTTCACAAATATTACTAAGGAACTGAGAGGAAAATTAACAGCTCACCTAACCTCATAATACATTCTGTTCACAGAGGCTGTTGATTCTCCCAACAACATAATTAAACATAAAGGAGCTGTATTCAACATACAGACAGTTACGTTGAGAGGCCATTTGGCAGCCTTAAGACTAAAAGCTCCAACATATTACAAGGTCTACATATTAACTCACCCATCACTAGCTTGGAGTCAACTCAACAGATGTTCCTTGGGTAGATGCACCAGGCAAAGCCAGTGCTCAGACAGCTTTCCAGTATGTGCTTAAGGGCAATTTTGATGTAATTTGGTCTCCAGCAGTGATGATGCCAGACAGTGAACATGGCATGGGATAGTCTTTGAAAATGCCTGTATCTATCCTGAAAGGGAAGATTATTTTTGGAGACAGCCTCTGTTCAGTCAGATCTGAATTGCACACAAAGAATAGCTATAAAGGTCATGAGCTGATTGGCCCTTGAAGTGCAGAGCACTTGCAGAACTGTTTTGTTAAGGTACAGTGTTGAGCAGCTGTGATAAGCATCCAGTCTGACTTATTGCAGACCTCAGACAGAGAACCTCATCCAGTATTTTCTACATCTGTTTGAGATACAGGTTTATCTCTTTGGAAAGTATCTAATGTTGATGTAAAGCATTTAAATGATAAAGAACCAACTGCGTCCCGGTTCCAATGGTTAATTACTGTCACTGTGAAAAAAGTGTGCCTCATATGTAGTCTTATTTCAGCTTCAGCTTCCAAACACTGGATCTTGTTATGCCTTTTTTACTAGATTAATGAGCTGCCTACTGTCAGAAATCTCTTCCACATGTAGGTATTGTGATCCTCTTAACCTTCTTTTCAGTAACTAAATAAATTGAGCTTTCTTAGTCTTTCACTATAGGGAATGACTTTCAGAAGTATAATCACTCTTGTAGCTCTTACTTGAGTCCTATCCAATTTTCTAACATATTTTCAGAATGGAGGAAACCACAACTGAACACAATATTTCAGTAACAGTGTCATAAAAGCCTAAAGTAAAAATTGCAGTATCTATGCCCGTGTGATGTTCTCTGATTTATCCCAGTAACATATATTGATACACATTTTGAAGTAAATAGAGTGGCTGGGGTTTTTACTTTGGGAATGAGCATGAATTTATCTTTCATTATGGTGTTTCTGGATTCCTTTTCCTGATAAGGATTGAACAATGTCAAGAGGTAAATTCTCAGAAATAATGATGAATGCTGAAGGTTACCCTTGGTTGGTATTTTGTTACAGTGGCCTAATTATTTCAGTAGGCATAGGCTGTGGCAGAGAGAACTGAACTTAGAGAGCAGGTACTGCAAGGTGAGATTGGGGAAGTAAACTTCTGGGGAAAGTCGCTTTTGCAGTTAGGATTTTGAATGGGCCAGGACAGGTACAAGTGCAATGTTAGCTTACCTACAGAATTCAGAACATCCCTGGAAATAAGCACCTGCCCAGGGTTGTCCAAAGAGTTCCTTATGCAACCTTCCAGTCTAATAAATATCTTGTTCAGACAAATGGCATGGGCATATCAGGTATCAGTACCATATCTGGACAAGAGAATCCAGAACATAGTCAAAGTAAGCAAGCTCAAGAGTTCCTTACCAAGCATGCACAAAAGGTTCCCTTCCACCCAGACCTGCCTCAAAAGTCTCCTCTACATACACTCTCACAATGGTAATACTGTGGTGCATAGTAAGACAGCATATTAACTGGCACCAGAATTTGTGTGGAAATAGGAAGAAAATAACTCCTTCTGCATTCAGACTTCCTTTAGTTCAAAATTGGAGTTAAGTGGACTCAGATTACCTGCATGACTTGAGTTCAGCTGTCTCTGGTATTTCCAAGTAACAAAAAGACATAAGCCTTGTCTTTAAGAAAAAAAGTGCCTTCTTCAGAGTCAGGTAGTTTCTTCACAAGTGTATATGAAGCTGCAGATTTTGCCAGTGACTTTCTTCAATTTGTGTTCTCAACAGTAAATTCTGTAACAGACAAAGGTTTCAAGCTGTCAGCCGTTTACCACTGTGAATTGCTTTGGGAGAAAGATATTTTACTTCCTTTTTAATCCCATATAAAAGCTGTCTCCTCAGACTTCTGGGTCAATTCCTTTAACTTTCCAAAAATGCAGTTACATTCAGTTAACTTTTCTAGCCCAGCCAGCAATCTCTTGTCAGCTCAGGGGAAACTGCTTCAGTCCTCACTTCAGAGGCTTGGGATTTCGTTTCTCCTCAAAAATTTGGGGCAATTACTTGATTTCTGTGCTACATGAAAGGACGTGATATCAGAATGTTAGATCTTGCTTCTCTTGTTTGCAAAGTGAGGAAGAAAAGAAAACCCTTGGATCTGAAATGGTATCACTCACCACTTCCCTGCCTGGCAGCAAGCTGCTGGGAGGAGCTTGGGTGTACTCTTACAAACACACTGAAGAGAGAATTGACTCTCTATCTCTGTTACTTTCTTTCTTCCAAATGACAATTTTTCAATTTACCATACCTGTATTTGCCCTAATTTCTTCCACAGAACTAACAGAGTTGTGCTATCCAGAATACCAGGCAGCATTTAAGAATGCTTTCGCCTCTTTGCGCACACTGTTGGTTATGAATTATCCAATGATAAATAGAGTATTTATCCAGGGATAAATTGAATAACTCCATTCATTTGCATGATGTCTCTACAGAACTTTTAAAACACTCATTTTTAAAAGGAAAACCTCTATATTAATACATAATATTTGAGAGGAAAGTAAGTCAGGGCGCAGATTATTTCTGCTATTAATGGAGTTCTTTGTGTAGATACGAATGTATTTTAGTACGTTACAATAGACTAACAAAGTTTAAATCCTCCAAATCCATCTGTAGTATATTTTATGCTTCTAACAATTTCAATTTAAGGCCCCTGTTTAGTTTCATACTGATCATTTATACTGGCAAAAAGAAGGAAAAGAAAACGAGGAACCTGTCATCAATCATTCATTTAATCAAGTAGCAAAAGTAGATAAATAAACATACTGAGTTAATTATTCTTCTGTATGTAATGATTGACAATAATGTTAATTTATTCTCTTTTTTAACCTTTCTCAGTATAGTTTGCATTAATAGGCACTGACAAAATGCAAAAAAAGTAAATTTCTGATAGCCACTGAATGTTGCTAGCATAGGAGTGTTTTCCCCTGAAACTTCTTCATGAAGATATATCAGATCTATGTCATGTGTTATTTTTCACACTTTTTTGTGCCATGTTTCATGCCATTTTGGTGATTGCTATTAGCTTACAGACATATGGCCAGGAATATTTTATGAATGAAGAGGTTTCTGGAATAAACAATATTACTACTACACATTTATATGAGAATTGTAATTTGAAGATCTGAAAACACTTTGCACGTGTTATTGCAGTGTATTCAAAAGCTAGCAAAAAATACAGTGTTACAGCTAATAACTTATGTTATATGCTCCATCCATCAGACAGCATTTCTTCCATAATGAATCCTCTATTCCCCCTTTGCAATGCGTTACTCGGTCCATCCGAAGTGAAGAAGGGGTTTCCAGGCCCTTTAATTAAAGGTATGGAATTTCCAAAGCAGCTCTCCCTGTTGGGAGTGCAGGAAGGTGAGCTTAACCCCCTCTTCCAGCTTTTCACTGCCAATTTGTGTCCCATGTGTAAACAGGTATCTACATAGATTCCAGTTAATCAGTTTCTCCAGCTTCTAAAATATCTTTCTGTGACAATATTCCTGCAGATTATTAATAGTTGTCCTGAACAATATGTGAAGAGGATATTTTGCAGGTGTTTTTTAAAATACTGTGTAGCATGCCATTTAGGTAAGTGGAAAGCATGGTGTGTGACATGCTTTTCATCTAGCTTTAATGGTGCATCAATGCAAAAAATACTTTGGTTCTTTTGTTAGAAACAATCTGTTTTTATTCAGGTATTTTTCCTGCAGTATTTCAAGAAAAGTGTTGTTACATTTCAGAGATGAAAAGCTTTGCATGTGTATCTATGTGTTTTAGTAACTGAGCCCAAAACTTCTGAGGCACAAATGCATAAATTTGGATTTCACAGATTTTGTGTTTGGATTTCTAGGGTTTCTTTGGTGGTAGTGTTTTGAGGTTTGTTTGGTTTTTTTTTTGTTTATGAAAGAGTGATCTATTTGTATACAGCCAGATAATCCCCAACTGGCTATATGTTTTCAGAAATTAAAAAATGAAAAGTTTTTCCTTGCTCAAAAATTTTTTATGGAATGAAGGGAGACAGAGATGGTAATGATATTGGTCCATACACAATCTTTTATATGCTAAGAAATAGAAAGAAAGAAAGAAACAAAGAGCCTAAAACACTCCAAAACCAACAGAAGAACTAAAAAAAAAAACCAACCACCCTTTGTAACTTTGGAGATTTCTACCATCATAAAAGAAGAAACACGAGATTTAGAAAAGATAAAAGTTGACGCATTGTGTAGGCATCAGTCCTTCAAAGGTATACTTTGTGTTTGATTTCCTGACATACCTGCAGACAGACACCCTTGCCATTTTGTGGCCTGTGGTTCTTCTGGACTACAGTGGTTCAAGCCACAACAGGAGCTGGGTGGGTTGTGGTGGGGTGTGTAGTCCCCCCATGAGCTTTGCATTTTATCAATGGTACCCTGTGCAAGAGGAGTCTACTGCCTTTCTGTAGCAGGCGGCAATTTGCAGGCTATAGACCTTATTAGTGAGGGCTGGCATGGAGTACACTATAACTATTAACCTGTAAGGAGTAGTAGGTAAGAACAGACAGTAAGGATTGGAGGAACAGTAAGTAACCACTACTGTGATTGCCCGAGTCTTGCCTCTGAGGATCTTTTTGCTCCATACTCTGTAGATGACTGGATGCAAAGCTTTGGGTTTGTTTTTCAGGCTTTAAGGGTCTAAAAGTCTACTTCTTGGGAAAACAATGGATTTTCTGACTTGGGTGCTACTGTATGCTGTATATTCACTAAAATAATCTGAGATTTTTTGCAATAAAAAGAAAAGCAAAAACATATTTAGAATTAATTTCTCCTCATCATCGATTAACTTGAGACAAAAACAAAAGGCTTTAGCTGTGACACAAAACATTAATTAGAGGACGTAACTGAAAAAAGTCCTTGAAAGCAATCTGACTAAATTTTTCCTGTAAAGTGGAATATCTCCTCTACCCCTTCACTGAACACAATCTTGCCCTTTGTATATGACAGCTTTATGTTTATTAGCAGCTGTTTTCTCCTAGCTAAGCTTGACAAAGCATGGGGAATCAGATTAAACGGACGATATTATTCAGCTTTCTGGTAGGAAGGAGAAAATTGCAAATAGGAGTCGTCCCATTGCTGTTGTCCTGTTCTGGGCTGGTGCTCTCTGGTCTCACTGCTGCTGAGGGAAGATGGTACCAGCTAAGAGCA
Organism: Coracias cyanogaster; assembly: GCA_033124195.1. Classification (NCBI taxonomy): domain Eukaryota; kingdom Metazoa; phylum Chordata; class Aves; order Coraciiformes; family Coraciidae; genus Coracias; species Coracias cyanogaster. The sequence continues at coordinate 139,250 of JAVSBS010011289.1, forward strand.
CAGCTCTGCTTTAGCAGGTCGGCATCCATGGTAGCTGACTGACACTGGCAGAACCTTTCATGGGAATTTTCTTCTCACCATGATTATTTTTTTTAAACCAGACACGTTCTGGAAAATAAAGCACTTCTTTCTCACTGAAGAAATTATGCTTGTTTTAAGAAGATAATATAGAGTTTTCATTATTATTTGGCTATTGCATTTCTAGCCTTTAAAAAATAATAACTAATATTATATTTTAAACTAGAAATTTTAAAAAAAATTCAAATTTTGAAATATGTTTATAAAACAGTACTGTATGAATTCTAGTCTATCTCTAATTTTGCTGGGGTATAAATTTAAGACAAATTTTTGGATTTAAACAAATACATCATATCAAAACTCATTTGTATTTTTAGGATTCAGAAAAGGAACTGATTAAGGATGTAGAATATATAATGTCTAAATGTATTGACACTATATGGATGATAATTCTAGGGTAGATGACTTTGTAGTTATTTGCTAGAGTACTAAGTCTTGTAACAATAATGATCAAATAACAATATCAACAAATCTGAATTTAACTGTTTTCCAACCCCGTACCTGAATATTTCTTTAAACAAAAAAGTTTTTTTTTTTCCCATGTTTGGCACAGATATCAATAATAGACTGAAATGTTTTTTAATGGAAATTATTTTATTTTTGATTTAGATTTTCCAAACTTTCCTGTCTCATATAGCATTTACTAAGTATTTGAATTATATTTTTCTTTGTATTTAACTGGGCAGCTTATGTACTGAAAGCATCACCTAAGTACCAATAACACATTCTTGACTGAATAATGATGTATGTTGAATGTTACTTTTTTTGTCTTATAAATGGATGGCAATTTACACAGCTGTGGATGTGGGATGTTTCAATCCCAGACCATGTTGTAAGAAAAATTGAATGACAGTGAGCAAAACAGCAGTAATTATAAAACTAATTACTAAATGCTGATGATGCCCATAGGCTTTGCATAACTAAAATTAGAAAAGGAAATTGCTTTCGGCTTCAGAGAGGCAACATGCTAGTTATTTCACTGTTTCAGTCAAAATGGAACATGGTGTATAAAGTTCAATCAGGAAAAAACCCACATTAGTTCATGCACATAATTTTTTATACAGAAATGTTGAAGAATTCATCCTTTTTGTCTTTTAATACAAACATATCTATAACATAAATCGTGAAAGGTGACACGAAACTACTTGTTGAACATCTTCCTATATAGCTTTATGAGGTCTAATTTACCATTGAATTACTTTAGCTTTGATGTTTATCAAAAAACCTACATGAATATAAAAAGGGAAGTGTTTACTATCACCTAGTCTGTATGAAATAAATGTTTGGGATAAAAACCAGGATTTCAATATTCCCTCAGCTGCGTTCCAGCTCCTATTATAAGTATCCTGGGGATACATATATCTGTATCTGTCTGTATGGGGGCCATATTAATTTGTTACACATATATGTGTTTTCCCAGGGTTAGAACAGCTAGAATCTTAATGACTGATTTGAATGCAGTATATTTTTATATTTTATGTTCTTGCCTATATTGCATATACATTAATGCATACCTGTGTTTAATTAGATACACATAAAATACTTCAATGGAGCTTACATGTATTTATAAAAAAATTTAATGTGCCTTATATAGGAGTGCAAAATATATATTTCAGTGTGGGTTTGTTTTTTTTTCAGTACTGCATTTATACTTTTTCCTGCAGAAAATGAGAATCTTTTATGCATTCTTAGCACATTTCTTTTAAAATTTATTTTTTAAAAAAGGATTAAAACATTGATCAGCTCATGAGCTACAAAAGTATTAGAGAAGTGAGGACAAAGCAGTGACAATTCAGGAGGTGCACAAGGATTACTGCTTGTAAGACTCAGCTTAACATTTAGAATCTATGCTGTTGATTCATACAAAATTACATGGACATTATGGGATTTATCCTCTGAATTCAGGGTTGGTGTTTGGGCTGGTTTGGTTTCTTTTTTTCATTCCAAGTTTTCTTTCACTGTTTTTTTCAGTTGAGCTGGGAAATACTTTTATTTGTCCAGTGTGAGTAACTGATAGCACCTTCTCAAAGGCTTGAATGGAATGTTCATTGGGTTTTCATCCCCCAGCGTCTGTCAACTGAGTAAAAACCATCAAGTTTGAAGGTGGTGTTTTTAACTTTCAAGTAGTTGAAATACATATAGATTTAACAGCCATTGATAATGGAATCGAAAAATGAAAAATATAAATTTTGTCAGATTGCATATCCTATTTAATTTTCTGGGTTTTGTGAAGTACACTCTAAGTCTTAGGAACATCTTTAAACATTCACAGTAAAGAATATCTTAATTGTAGTAGAGTCATAAAGTAAATTTCAGTATATAAATACTACAGTAAGACTTCTTTTTTACGTGGGCCACTGCATTAATTTTCATTTTGTATGTCCCAGTAAATTTGTACTAGGGCAGATGATCTGAAATAGAGGTGCCACATACTAACACAGAGAATAAAAAGGAAGTATTTGTTTGCTGTATCTGATTTTGTAGAATCAAACTCACTTTGATAATGTCCCTCCATTTAAAGGCAAATTTCCGCTCAGTTGTCAGGAGCAGATTGTAACTATTTTCATGCAATGTTTATGCATATAATGGACAGTTCCAATCCAAGTTCATAAAAACAATGCCAAATGGTCTTAAAAGATGTAAAGAACTAAAACTTCTCTCCCTTCTTATGGATTTTGGCATTAACAGCAGTAGCATTATTAGTAGCATTATTTCTACGTTTCCATTCTGCTTTCATTAAAGTCATTAAGTCATGCTAGTGAATGGAATTGTCTTTAAGAGGCACTCAAAAAACCAAGAAAGTCCTTCCTATATGAAGGATGCCATTTTCTCAGAGGTTTCTGTCATGTTACACTCTAACAATCGCTCTGTGTGTGAAAAGAAACAATTTATTTTCAGTACTTGAAGGATACAGAATGTCTGACTGACTGCTGTCATAGCCTGTTGTTTTTAACGTAAACATTACAGCTGTGTTTGCTTTGAAATATTTGGCCATTATCCAGTAAATCTGTGCTGGAACACTAAATTATCACCTTACGGCCTCCTCTGTTGTAAGAAAGTGCTTTTGTCAGTAAAACATTGCTGCTGTCTTTTCCTACTTATTATTTCCACATATTCAGGAACACCATTTTGGTTTATTTATTATAATTTAAAAGCTTCTAACTACTCAATGTCCTGAACAGGTAACCTAATAGGCATACAGAAATACTGATGGAGGTCCATCCTTAGTATATTAAATTAAGAAATTTAGTCTTGACCCAATTTTTTTTGTGAATCTTTCCAAAGTCTTTAAGATGTTTAAGAATTTAAAGTATCTGGCTATTCCACTGTTTTCATGACAGATATGAAGAGACTTGTATCTTTGTTGTTTTCTTCCTCTTTCACATCTATCACATTGTATCAGGTGAGCTTTCAAGGTCTACCTACATCATAAAAACGAGGTAATTAAAATGGACGAAAATAGCAAACTTGACATAATCTCAATTTTCACAAGTGCTAGTAAGTAGGAAAGACTTCCAGTACTGACCCTAAGCCATATTCTAAGTTACTTTCTCCACAACTATTTCAAATCTATCTCCTTAACTCAGGATAGTTAGTGTTGTAAGCGGAAGAAATTGAGCTAATATTTAATAATAATGTATCTTCCCCGTTACTGTTAGTATTGGAAATTCAGCATATAGTACATTGCACAAGGTTGGGTGTTTCCTTGCGTATGTATGAGGATAGTGGAATTACTGTATGTTCTACCTTTCTTCCAGTGTTCTCAAAGGAGGTTTTTTCCCCATATGCTCGCTGTCTTTTTCTAAAGTTGAAGGGTTTTCCTAGTTAATTTTTCAAAATCTTTCTACTCTGTGTCATTTTTTGATTCTTTGAAATACTTTCCAGTATCATAAATAACAAATCTCCACAATTAAGAAAAAGATTTAAACATGTGCTTAACTTTAGACATGTAAGCAGTTTCATTGATTTAAACAAGATTGTTCATTTGCTTTGAGTTAGTAATCTATTTGAGTCTTGCTGAACTTGAGTCATAACAAAAACGCAAAGAATGAATCTAACATTAGGTCAAGAATTACTTTCCCCGGCTTATTATCATCTCATTCTTTCTTTGTGTTTGTAATCCTTTATCAATTTATCAGTCTGTATGACAGGCTTATATCTTAGACAATTTGTATTCTATTTTTTAGGTCTCTTTTTGTGAAATGATAGATCTGCTGGTTTCATTAAGCCTATTCTGCGTTACATTTATTGCATTCTCTACACAGTGTTTTTAAGAATTTACAAGACTGATTTTAACCACATGCATTTAGATTGCAGAATTTGGTTTGAAATCACTGCAAAGACAACCAAAGCCCTTGTGAGTTAGATCTCCAAGATGTTATCATTGTATGATAAATTTAGTTGATTTCTGCCTGTTCTGTGTTATTGGCACAAGGGAGTGCATCAAAGGTCTTTAGCACAAATAAACTATGTAGTTATCTTAGAAAAGAAGCCTCTGTTTTTAGCCCACAAGATCAGGTCCACTTTCTCTATGATCAGAGTATTACAAAGCTAGCAAAGAATAATTTATATCAGAGGTTCTGTGATGGAATGAAATGGAACTCTTTTGAAGTATGATCTCTGAAAGCACAGCATGAAGCTCAAATAAAGTGAAGGACATTCGCTATTACAAGTAATGTCCTTAATAATCTTGTTAGTCTAGTCTCCCTCTGTACGAGACAAATGGAACATTATTGGCTTATGGGCTGTAGTAAATAATTTAGTTTCCAATATTCAGGCTGCTTTGACAGTAAATTAAAATGACATGAAAGGGGCTTGTTGAATAAAGAAAGTATCCAATCAAATTTAATTGGCATGACTAAGGCAGTAGAAATATGTTTTATAATTAAACCATGTTGTCTTGGAGCTTTATAAGCATGTATGAATCAAAATGTCAAAAATTATTCTTTGATACTATGCATTTGAAACTTTGCATGGTGAATAGTTTTCTTAAACAAGGTTCTAGACGTGCATATTGATTCAACATGAAAACAGTTTTAAAGTTTTAAATAAGTCTGGTTTTAGCATTTATCTACTTGTCCAAGGATTTTCTGTAAAAGATTAAAATAATTTTGCAGTCTTCTCATACTTAAAAATCTGGCTTTTGTACTGATTTTGTATGATCCAGCCTTTTACTGGGTTTTTCACCCAGTTTTTCACTCTTGTTATAATGCTGGTTGACTGAAATTAGGGCTCTATTAGCACAAATAGAAGGTGTAGAAGAAGGAAACCAGCAGGAAGAAGCAAAGAAGGGAAGATAAAATATGTAGTAAAGTAACAAATAATTTTATTTTACTAAAGCATTTCTTTAAATGTGTCTTATTTTAGTCAAGCAATTTCACAGTTCACGTATATTAACCAAATGTTGCCCAGTATTAATTGTTGAGTTATTTACTCATCTCTCTGCCAATGTAGTTGAAAATGTATATCAAGTGTGTATGGAATACGCAGTTATTTGCATATCCCAAAGCAAACTTCTTTCTCTAAAAAGAGAACATAAAGCTTATCTGGCCATTAAAAAAACAAACAAACCAAACCAAAACAAAAAAACAACACAACAACATTTCCTATTAAAATGTCTTCTAAATTAACCTTGTCTTTTGGAAGTTATGGGCAGATGACTTCTGTCCTATGTTAAGAATGTTATTTAGGTTACTACCATCCGATGGATTTGGCTAACTGGATGCTAGGCTTCCAAAATTTAATAAAACGCAAGAGGGAAGTACATAGATACAAAAGTGGAATAAATTGCAGAATTCAACTTTTGTTTATAACCTTGACCATGTGAGTACATTGGACGCCTAAGTGTGACATCCTGCTGGTTTCCAAAATAACTGTTCAAGCTCATAAAACCTATGTTACAGATACTATGAAAAAGAGGTGAAAATCTCATCAGCCTCAGCTAGCCTCATCTTTTGCAGGAAAAAGTGGTTTTCTTTATCTTTGGTAGGTATGGCAACTGGATGTCCAGTTCCTTGTCCTATATCCCATTCCATTCATAGATAAGTGGGAGAAAATTCCCAGCTTTTAGATGAACGAACTCCAGGTGAACAGAGGTAAATAAAGGCTCTAGCTGATCTCGTTCAACAGCTGGAAGCCTCATTCGCCCTGAATGGAGAATTCAGAGTTGAATGGGGGGACGTCTGCCTTAAATTTATACTCATGACAAATATGCACTTGTCTTCTTAGTATTGTGTTTCTCCATACTTCTGTTCTTTTGCATTAGAGCCTTGTATAAAGATTTTGAGAGTTAAGTGCAAAACCCTTCTTAAATACCTTTCAGCTTCCTCACCTCAGGCAACTTTCTGAATCACGAGCCTGCTGATTAAGCAGAATTTTACCAGTAGTGACAGTTTAGGCATTGATGTTTTATATCATACCAACCAGATTCAAGAGGATAAGCCCTCCATTGTAGTTCATTAATCTTAGTAAAACTCCAGCTGGGGAGCTCGCATTCCTCTAGCTATGGCATATTTACATCAGTGTAAATATGGAATACCTTCACTGAAAATTACTGAACTGCTGTGAGAGGTTCATAGGCTTTTACTCTGTTGGCTATTACTGTTATTCTGGATCTCATATCTATGCCAAGTCTTATAATAGCCAGAATCCTTCTCAGCTTATCTTCAGCTCTAAGTAGCCAAAGGAATAGCCTCTCAAGAATGGATTAACATTGTGAATGATCAGTCAGCAAGTAAAATCCAGGTGCAGTGAAACTAATGGCAAAACCCAATGGCAAAATAGTGCCAGCCCTTACATGACTAAAGAAAACAGGAAATTATTTTCAACGGGTCAGGATTCCAGTGCACAGTATTTATATTTATTTATTTATTTAATGCTGATATCTCTAGGTTGTCCAACAAGCCAAACTCTGTCTCATTTTTCTGGAATACTGTTTTGTGTGGTGGCTAGTTCTTAAAAGAATAAGGTTTCTGAATGATTCGTCAAAGTGAATTTTTATTTATTCTTTTTCTATTCATTTTTTTTGTCAAGGAATTAATTGGTAGAATAAGGGTTAGTTCAGGTAGACTTAAGATTTAAAACACATTAATTTTACTGTCTTTACAAATTGCACAACTTACAAAAAAAAAAAAAAAGAAAAAAGGCGAACAAATTCTGTTTGGTTGTTCATTGCCTTTCTTCAAGTGTATTGTTTTGATATGTCCCAAACTGTGTTTCTTCTACTTCTTTGACACTGAAGAAGTGTACTTGTATTTGATTAGAATGTGAACAGGCTGTTTCTAAAAATATATATGTATATGTATATATATTTGAAAGGTCCTGTGAAAAACTGTGATGTGTTTAGATTTACTTTTTGACATATTAGTGAAAACTAGTGTAGGGAAGTCAGAGGTTTCCTTGCGGTATGTTGTGGTGTGATGGATTTTAAAAAAATTTTTATTTATGGCATGGTCCATTTGTGCTGAAGTGGGGATTGTAATGAATTCCCAAATAAAATAGAACTCGGAGAAAAACAGATCTCTTTCCATATGTATAGTACTTTCCTAAATTAGTATTTTAGAGCCTACTTTACCAATTTAAAAACGAAACAAAACAAAAAAGGAGAATACAAAATTGTATTTTTACATTGTGATTTAGTTAACTAGACAACCTCCGTAACGTCAGGAGTGTCATTTTTTTTGTTATGAAGTCTAGATTATATTCGGTCAATACAGAGTAAGGCTTGGGAGCTGTATTATGTGAAAAAATGACCATATGTGATACATTTTTACAGAATAAAATTCGCATTGATACAATTGCTTACCTTTTCACAGTGACACTTATTAGAACTTATGAGAATCATAAGAGGTAATCTCCTCCTAGAGGCAGTATAACTTTGTATTTGTTTGTTAGAGCATTGTGTGTTATTGAGGAGTTACGTAGTCCATCTTGTTTAGCTAAGACAGTGCTATACTGTGTGCCACAGTACCATACTCAAGTTCTTATAAACATCTTACAGGTATTTTATGGCTTCATCAACAAAATGTTAAATGATCTTTAAAATTTTAACACAATGTTTTGACAATTTTTAGGGTGTTTTTTTCCTCTTTGTACTTTGCTAACCTCATGCAGAATATGTTTATTTTTCTCCACTGAAATTTGTCATCCACTATTTCATATAGGTGAAATATGAGAGTAAAAATAGTAGAATTTTTAAGGGTTTTGTGTAGACTCAGGAGAGTCTTTCTGCAATATCTAACTGAAAAGGTAATGAACTGTAAAATATGTTGGAATGATTGGGGATTAAAAATCTCTGGTGTGTAGTGACAGTACAATTATATTCCACAGTAAAGGTTTCTTATATTAAGTGTAATAAATAAAACTTATTTTTTTTTCACTGTGATTGGTTGTCACCACTGTAATGATAGCTTTGACCTTCTTTCTCTTCAAATGTCATTAGCCTGTGACCAGCTAGTCAGAATACTATAGAATGAATTGGGATGGCAGTACAAGAAGCCAGCTATTGAAGGGAAAAAAAAAGAAAAAAAAGAAAAAAAAAAAAAGGGAATATTTAGGCACAAAAGTCTGTTGTAACTTTTGAGTCTTTTTGCTTTGCTGCTGCACAACTACTGTACTCACATTTTCTGTCTTGGAAATTTATCTTAAGATGTCTTTAACTCTAGCTGCTATAGCTATCTATTTAGCTCTAACACATCTAGTTGGCATTTTTAATGTTCAGATTTATATAGGTTTATAGCATGTTGCTCTTTCTATTCAAATAAAACCAGCCCTGTTTAGCAGTTTGTGGGAACCAATGAGAGGAGTGGGAAATATTTTCTAATTTCTTTTGAAATGTGTAACAGTCAGATGAAGGAACATACTATTCCCCTGTTAATAAGTTTGGGTTGTGTATTACCAGGTGCAGAATGTGGGCCTCTGTTTTAACATCTGTAAAGCTGGTCCAAAGTGTGAATACTATAGAAATATTGAAGTACTGGTGACTAATCATTGTTCTTCATCAAAACTATGTGTCTTTTTTTTTTTTTCCTCTGCCCCTCCACCATTTTCTCAGGCACTCCATGTCTGGTTTTGGACACCAGGCAAGTAGCTGTCTTGTTTGCTGACCTGTTTGGCTCTTCCTTGTGCTGTTCCTATATGCAATAACTTATGCTTTACTCTTCTGGGAGACTTGAGAGCATCAGTCCTACAAAGAGCTTAGCTTCTTGGCTCAGGGAGCAAGAAGTACAATTCATTTCAGTGTTGCAGCTTTGGGATCTCTACAACTTCCCTTATTGGCTGTAATTTTAAAATGTAGTTATTTGTCTTAAAGGGAACCCTACCAGGCAGCAAAGCATGTAAAATAGGTGCATTTATACTAATATTTGACAGACTTTGTAAATATTATTGCTTTAACTGTCCTTTGCAATTACACAGCAGTGTGTCATTCAGCATTAATGACCTTGCAAACAACAGTGTTAGTATCTAAAGCCATCTAAATAATGATATTTCTGCTCACTTAATGGGTATTCCTCATATGACCAGTTACAAGAAATGAGAGCTCACTTGCTCTAAATTTATCTGAACCTTGAGATGGGAGAACTGAAAACTCCTTCACTTTATGAGAACTTTTGATTAGGGTTTGGGTAGGTGGATAATGAAAGAGTGAAACATTGAAATGTGCCTAAATAACATGCTGTTACAAGCCTTATGATAGATTTGTGTTTGACTTAACAGCTTTTGGAACCTAATAAAAAGAACTTAATTGACAATTTCTTGAAATTGCTAAGAAAACCTAGTGATGTTGGTAGGGTATAATAAGGAGTTTTCTCATCACTGTCTTCAAGATTGAGCCTATACAAAAAAAAGGATTTATCTCTGTGGTAACTCTAAGTAATTGATATACAGACAAGGTTTGGTTCCAATTTGCCAGCAATAAAGTTGTAATAGGGTTTTCTCTGCAATTTTAGCCTTAATGTGCTCATTCCAAAGAGCGGTATTTTTCCAAGCGAACAAATAACATCAGTAAAGCTTACGATCAGTAATAGCCCCACACTGATGCTCGCATTAAACTTGTTAAATCAATTCACTAGACACTTTCTAAGTGGACTGTCTGTTTACTTTGACTTGCACCCTGTGAGGATTATCCATCAGTTACATTTATTTGAATGATCTTTACATTTGAAATTTGTAATTGTTCATGCATGATTGTGGTTACAAATAGGGCTTCTCATTTTTTGCAGCTTTATTTTTGTGACTTCTGATTTTTCCACCTTAGTTATATGAAGGGCATGGGTATTTAGTGACACACAGTAGAATGCATTGTATGCTTAGCCTTACCCAAATCCTAAATGAGCAGTTTGCTGCATAATTATAGTGGCTTCTCTTGGTAGTTATATATTTCATATTGCTGTTTACTGAAGGTACCAATCCACTATGTGCAGTATTGTTCTTCTAGGATAAAAAAATTAACATATAAATAATGTAGGATTACAGTATTTTGAAATAATTAGCAGAACGTGGTAAGTACTAAATGATTTATTAAAGATGTAATTTAGTCAGATTTGCTGCATAAGATATTAGAGTGCAAAAAGCCATACTGTACTCTGCAAGGAATCATTTTGTAGATGGTTAATCTACCAACTAGGCTTCATTTTTCACTCAGAGCAAACCTGGTATGCTGCTGCACACTGCCTTTTGTCAGTAAACACAAAGAGGAATCTGAAGTAATCAATCTTTCTTATCAGTAGCATTCAGTATGTTTACCTTTCTTTTATTTTATTCTTTGGCTCTATAAAACTAGACTAATATAAAACAAAATGCAAGAGTTTAAAAGTTTGTATATCTGATAGCTAAGTACACATTTTAAAAGGTAGTACAAACCCAAAATAATGGCATTACCTAGTACATGCATTAAGGAAACTGAAAATGTTTTGGAAAGAACTGAGGTCCTGGAAAAGAATGGGTTGTAGGTAATGGGAAATTCTTGGATAAGGAAGCTCTGTGGCATGTTTGTAGCTAAAATCTGCATGGACTGTTATTATTATCTACCATTTTGTTACATTCCCAAGGCTGAATCCACATATGTAGGACACTGAAGAAAAACCTGCTGCCTATGAAATGTTACAGCTGTCCCTTGCATGCATCACTTCCCATCCTGGTGAAAATAATTCTGTACTTTTCCCTTAAGTATAAGTAAGTTTTTATAATGGACATGTGATATGTTCTTTAAATGGTAGCCAGCCTGAGTATAAAAATATTCAGACAAGATGCATGGCAAAATACTTATCCTTTCTATTTTTAAAAAACCTTATTCCTCACATCCTTATTTTAGCTATCCATCTTATCTAACTTTATTTTTCTATTTCTACATATTTTCAAGGAGATAATTTGGTTTAACTGGAAGTGGTGATGTGGAGGGAAATGTCTTCTCCTCTCGAGAACATACCATAAGTCTGTAAATACATAATACTGCAGTATCATGAAGAAACAGGAAGAATGAGAAATATAGTTTGCTGCACACATAAATAGTTAATTTAAGCCAGCCATTTTCTCCTGTTTAATTTGGTACCATTTCACATTGGAAGAATCTCATCCCTTAAGCAACCCCTCTCTGTCACTTTTTTTTTCCTCTATATGGGAAAAAGCAAACACCACCTGCCTCTTCCAGCCTTCACCTCAGAAATAATCTGGTATTCCCATTTCCTGCAGAACAAAAACTCCAGAAATATAATCTTCAGAAGATCAATGCATCTCAATACTTACTTTGATACCTTCAGTAGAAATTAAGAGGTGTATAGTCTTTGCCTATTTAGACTTAGTGAATGCTGTTGTTTCAAGTGTAGATTTGCAGTTTTTAAATATGGAAGGTGGGGAAAAGTAAGGTGATAGATACCTTGTCATTGTTTCTACTCCATTCTGCTGCGCAGCTGCAACTCAAGTAATTGCAGGTGATTAGAAAAGATGTTGAAGTCGTAAGAAGCTTAGCGATAGGAGACTAGTATGTGACTCACAGTTTAATTAGCATAGAATAATAACATAATTTACATAGATTCTGTCCTGTTAGATCACAATTGATTGGCATTTACAGTATGTTGATGCATCTTAAAAGCCAGTTAAATGTTGAAACACTTTGATATATTGAACTCTTCCCTTCTTGTGGTTTATTTGATGTGATGTGAGGGTATCATTGTCCGTTTGGGAAACAAACTCTAGAAGAACTGAGATGTGTAGTATCTCTACCTTAACTAAATACCTCCACCCAGTCTTGGACATGAGAATCCATAGTGGACAGAGGTGGAAACAGGGATGTCTCCGTCTCTCAGAGGGGACTGGATGGGAAGCAGAAGGTGGGGAGAGATCCATCCTTCCCCAGTCTGTGCCTGGAAGCATCTGGGATTGTGGTACAAATTCCATTACTTGGATGAAGTGGAAACAACTTGCTGCATGAATCTGGAACACGGCTCAAGCGGAAATATCTGAGTCTTTTGTGAGCGGCCTTAATTGCTTTATCACCTTGTCCACTCTGCTCAGTAGGGAATAAATAATTTAAAAGGCATCTCCAACATTTCTAATAACTCTAATCTTAGTTTTAGATAGAGTACAAAGAGTTTCAATGTTTCTGTTTATTGGTAGTTTTTCTTAATTTCTGATTTTGTTCAGCTCTTTTGTAAGGATGGGGAAGAAGATAGGCTTAATCAAATACTTTTCCAACTGATTGAGTGCATCTACCTAATTGACGAGTATAGAAGCAGAAGTATTCCTTGCACAAAATGCTTCAAGATGGAAAAATCATTATTTTTAAGAAGCAACCCCTTTGATTTCCTAATAAAAGCAGGCCATGTGAATAATTACTTCCCACTAATTTCTGATAAAACTCTTACTGCAAAAATTGCCTCGTTTGCTTTTTAAAAAGCAAAGGAGTAAAAAGTTTTGATGAGATTTATTAACTCTGAAGTAAAAGGTATTGTAGGTGAGGTTTTATGTAGTTGTTGATTCAACAGTTAATATCTCCCCTAGGCCAGCCTGACTTATGCAGTGACCTGCTCAGGAGAATGCATGGTTTGTTTCTTTAGCGTATTGTTTGTGTTTATTTTAAATGGAAAGTTTATATTCAGAATCTTTTTAAAAACATTATGTACCCAGTGACTACAATCATTTTGTTGACTGATACTTAAGATTTAGTGCAAAAAGAAAGTGTAATGTTTTATTAGAACAACATTAATTAAAAGAATGCATTTGCTTTTCTCAACTTTACATTTTAAGAGACAAAAGGCTAATGACAAAGATTCTTATGAATAATATTGTTACAATGTGCTTGGTTTATTTACTGCTAATAATATATAAATGCTAGCAATCCTTGACTTACCCCATGAAGAAGTGCACAACTTTACTACAATCATAACTGAACCTTTATATATAAACATCGGTTTGATTGTTTCCAGTTCATTCTCTGATCTTTCGAATGTTGAAAGGATGGCCCCACATAACCGTTTTCCACAAGTGTCTGTAGCACAAACTTCTGACAATTGTATATTTAAAGGTTATTATCAGAGTCCTAATTGCTGCCTGTAACCCTTGAATGGCTCAAGAAACTGATTAATTTAGCCACTTGGTCACAATTAAAAGAAAAATGTATCTAAAGACAAATGAATAACAGCAGCTGAATCATCCCTTTGGTCTTGCATGTGTTCTGTCTTCATTAATCTGATCCATTTTTCCTTTTTCTGTTTTAAAATCAAATTCTGTTAGGGCTTGTGCTGCCAGTTTCTAAGGACACTGGTTCAGTGGCTATGTTGTATACTAATGATTTCTTTAAAGAGAGCAAGGAGAGCTCAGCCATCGCAAACCTGTAATGATATCCACAAGCCATTGATAGTATGATGTTTGACCATACCCCTGCTAATGCAGTCATGCATAAGTGTAAGGTGGCACTGGCACATCATATTTTATGATATACATCGGTGTAGAGGCCCATGCCACTAATCAGGAGGTGCACTTTCATGGTGTGAAGAGGTCACTGGCAAGCACAGAGATGTTTTGATGGAGAAATTTGCTCATAGGAGATTCAAGACTCAAAGAGGGGAAACTCTGTATAGACTGGTGTCAAGAAAGTAATGTGGGGTCGAAGTATGCTAAGTTGGAGCTGGAGTGGGAAGATCATAAACTGCTTGTAAAATAGTATGAAGGGACATGATGAGTATGGGAAGCATGCAGAGGGAGAGCTGGGTAAGGACAGTAATAGGCAGAGATGTCAGTGGAGCATTTGGGAAAGGAAGGTAGAAAAATATGTCAAAGAAGTATTAGCAATAAGGAGGGACTGGTGGAGAGTTGCAAAAGAGTGTGAGGAGCGAGGTCACATTGGTTTGGGTCAGTCTTCAGATGTAAGTTGCTATTTACTTGTAAAGTATAAAAATTAGTTGGGAAAACAGGCTAGCAAATATGAATTTAAACCAAGAGCTGGTATGAGCTTTTAATATTTTTGTTCCCTTTATTCACTGTGGCATTAGAAGCCAAACTCCTCTTTATTTACTTACAGGTAGATATGGGGCAGATAACTTTGATACAGGTTTTTAGGCTTGCTACCAGGGATCTGAAGCTTGACCTGTGAAGACTGTCCTTTCTGGGTGTCAAAAGTAATATGGTTTTAAAAAGTAGTACAAGGCCTCTCCTAAGTGACCTGCCAATCAGGCTAAACTGAAATGTTATTTGCAGTGCTTTTGGAATGTGGTTAAATAATTCCCAGAGGACAGAATTCAGACCATGAAATACATTACACTTTGGACCTGAGGACAGACCTGTGATGTGGTTCTGAAGGTGAAAGCTGGTGTTTATACCCAGTAAGACTCATGGCATAAAGCAATTAATGAACTTGCTGGGAAGTGTTACTAAGGAGGTGTATGCTGCTTTTAATGTTTCTTTTTTCCTTTTTCTTTGCTATGTAGATTGTTGTGCAGCTGTTAAACAATGTTAAAGTGCATGGTAGAAATAGTTCCATTTCAGAAGTATTTTAAGAATGACAGAATAGATAAGCACCTGACAACAAACTTACAGTGAGGAATATTTATTATTTCACTATTCAGGTTTTCTCACCAGACAGGTAGTTATTATGTATGTGCTACGCAAAAACACAACAGGTTAGTTTTTAGATTTCTCTTTTTGCTTAGCACACTGATTCTTTGGCAGAGAGGTGCCTGACTGTCAGAAGTTTTAATACTTAAATTTGGTAGTGATTCATAACCACATTTCAGAACATCGGACAATAAAAATAATTACTAAGCTTCCTGTAGGCTCCAAATTAATAGCAGTGTGTTGCTAGAGAAGATTCTGTTGATATGCCCTCTCTATTTGATTCCAACTTTGTTGAGACAACTCAAAGATAAGAATTAGATATATTTTACTTGTCAAGTAGTTACTTGGCTTTCATTTAAAAAAATAACTTTTACACAGATGAAATTTCTCTGCTTTACTTCCGGATCCGTAACATGTGCAGTATTTCTTTACGTGTCTGAACTTGAGTTCGTTAGAAGTGAAATATATAAATAAAAGATCAATTATTTGCACTCCTTTTGTTATTTTCTTCAGATTCATTACACATGCAGATGGATTTGAAGTGCAGTACATAATAAAGCTGGTTGATGGAGTTGCATGCTATTGTCTGAAAGTTCATATTTTTACCTGATTCCCTTGGAATTTGCTGGATGCACCATTCAAGTGATTTCAGTCAGAACCCAAGATTGTATGTTTAATGCATATTATAAATACATGTTATTTAGTAATGCAGATTATTAAATAAGCATATATCTTATACAATTAATGGAAATAAAGGACTTTTTTATCACATTGCTTTAAACTTTAGTAGAAAAACAAGATTTAAAAAGTAACATCTAGTCAGTTTAACTGTAGGTTTTATCCTGAAGCTACCTGAAACCCCTGGAAGCTAGTCATCAGAGACAGCATGTGTTGGGTCAGTTGGGTACTTTCCCAATGATGGGGAGAAGTTGCTGAGTGTTAGGTGTTCCTACAGATTGTCCTTTCCTCATCATACTGAGGTGGTTTTAGACATATGAAGATTACAAAATAAGAGCTGAAAAGCTCAGGGAACTGGGCCACTGTGGTCTCAGGTAGTTGTTAATGAAATATTCTCATAGATTTGCTTCAATAACTACTTTTTTTTTTTGTATTACAGAACATACAGTTAAATATTAACTTCAAGGCATTTCACTAATGTTTCATCTTAGAAATGGTGCTTTCTCTGTCACTTTATTTCCCACCACATAAACAGAGTAAACAGCTTATAACCCTCCAGAATTCTCATAGGCTCTCCCCAAATAGCCAGGGTATCTCATCCAGTTCTTTTACGAGTACTAAAGAGTAAATACTTTGAAGATTAAAGACAAAAATGATAACTGTTTCATAACAATTATTTCTTTCAAGATTTGCATGAGTCCACGTGGAGTTGAAAAGGAGCACTTTACTGAAATTTATATTAGGTGTCTTCACTAATGGGTTGTGTAATATCCTTTCTAATTTTATTTGTAAGAGGGTAAATATTCTAGAGGATGGCTGCTTGGCCTTCATCGTGATTTGAACTCACAATGTCACAAATGCGCTTGTAAAATGATTGCTTGCAGAAGTACAGTTGGCAGTTCGGACAGTGTACTTATCTGCACGAATGAATAAAACAATGTTGTGTAGTAATATAGTAGTGTAGATGTCATCTGGATGCATCATTTCTTCTCTTTGTAGAGCGATGTCCATGTAAAGGTAAACAAGACAAGGTTTGCAAGTAATACCCTTTATTAAACTAGCTAGTATGGTGAAAAAATAGATGAGTGTACCAGTCCTTCTTTGGGTCGCTAAATGCATGCACTTTGGAGAAGTTTTTAAAAAGAAAACACTATTCTTGTGTGCATTTGTTGCATATATATTCATGTAAAGTACTACTATATACGTATAGTTTACCTACGTAGTTGACATTTGTAATTGTGTGGATTATAGCTGCCAAAACTCACTGAAACGCAGTGCTTGGAATGTAGTACCTGGGTAATGCTAAACAAAGACAATTGCCTCTCTCTATATTTTTATCAAAATAAAAGTAAATTAATAGCTACAACATAAAAACCTTATTTTCTGACCTTGAAGGTTTCTGAAAAACAAGCTATGCACTTTAACTTATTTAAATGTCATTAGTTTGTGGCCTGCAATATTCAGCAGTTTAAAGTTGCTAATTAGATTAATCATTACGAAAATGTGTGTGAGAGGATGAATAGTTTTTATTAGGTTTTTATAATGTGGCAACAGGTCAAAACAGAGATTATCTGAACTTCTAAAGTTCAATATGGTCATTTAATTAATTGTGTGGAATGCTGGCTAAAGTGATAGACCTATACAATTAAAAAGCTACTGGTCTCCTGCACCAACATAAGATCTTTGTAAAATCTCAATTTTTTATACGCATTAGATACATTCTGAAAGTAGCGTGCATAGTCTGTCATGAATGCCAACCATTGTACATTTTGCCCAAGAGCAGCATTTGCATCAGTGTATTTTCAGTAACCAGGAAATGAGTTCTGTTTTGGGAATAGCCACTAGGGAAGTTCACAAGTGAGGTTACTGATAAGATGATGGGTGTTATTTTTTTACTGATTGGTTGAAGCATACCTGGAAAATGGATTTTTTGAGACCTATCACTTTCCAGCAATGCTATAGGTGCGTGCTGCTTTTGAGCAAAAATATTTATTCAAAATTGCTGGATTAAAAAAAAACAACCATTGTTGTTCATTCTGCCATCTGTTTTTGCGCTTACAAGAGTACCATTAGCATAATTAAATTAGCACTTTTTTCTTCCAGTCTTTCTTACATTGCCATGTACTCTAACTTATTTATACAATTTTAAGTGAGGATACGTTTTCTACTTAAATCACAGAATTGAATGGATGATGTCTCTTGTTAAAATTCTATCTTAAAGCATTGTCTTCAAGTTGTAAACAACTTAGGGGATATAATAGTGTTTATTTTAAAATCATACAAACCTATTCATTTACAAGCTTTAAAATATCAATGACAATATTGGGGAGAAGACATCTAGCTAGAGCAGTAAGCGAATAATTTTGAAGAAGTATGCCTTGTCTTCAGTTGCCTGTCATTTTTAAAATTTTGCCTCATGTGTTTATGCAATGGCAGTGCTCTGTTGTGTAGGTTTTGTCCCTGTGTAGTTTAAATAACAATTTAAAATAAAATCCTCAATGGCAGCAGGGATGGCTAATAAAGGCTTATAGAAGGAACATTTTCACTATTGCTTGGACACAATACAATTCTCCACTTTTTTACACATTTCAGATCCAGAAATTGCAACAATCACTTCTCCCACTTCAGAATACCTCTTGAAGGAAACAATAATTGTTGAACCGCACGTATGTAATTTTCAGCAAGAATTGGAGAAAATTATGCCTTTAACCAAATCTTAATTTTTAAGGAATCCTTGCATGTCCAATGTCTGTAGGTCCAATGACTCTCACTAAGCAAGGAGTATGTGTTGTAGGTGATGTGAAATAACAAGGAGCAGCTTGCCTGTTTTAAAGCTCATGAAGGCTTCTCTAGCATATAATGTTTTGTATGTGTGGTCTGTGCATACATGTATGAATTATTTTGCACAGGCCACCCAATTTATAATTAGGTATTTAATTTTTGCACCACTGAATTTCATTGGAAGCAGACTGGAAAATGTGACACTGGTCCATGTGGTCTTTCAGACAAATGTTTTCATAATTTTATTCAAATAATTAATTTATTTCTGCCTTTCCTGCTTCATCAGATCCATTCTGCTCCCTTTTCAGGCCACACTTTCTTTTTTCATTCTCCTCAGCTTTCTGTTCAACACCTTAATCTGAGAGCATGTCTATACTGAACAAACGTTGAGACAGTATAAGTACTAGAAATAATCTGTCTACAGCAGTATGGAGCTCTGAAACCTGGTAATTAGACCACATGTATTCTTCACTATACTGTGCAATATGTCCCCAGCCTTAATCTCCGTTCTTCAGTGTCCTGCTCCATTCCTCTGCAGCTTCTGCCCTCAGCTGCCTGAGTGCCTGGGGAAAGGAGCCTCTCTGTTCACCATACTGACAGGGTAAGCAGAGAGAGCCTATTCCTTCTGGCCTGGACGATGGAATCCAGAAGAGGAAACCCAAGTGCTGCCAAAGATTATCTAGGGTTTATGAAAACTGGCAGCAAAAGATCTGTAAAGCAGCTTGCCAAACACTTGATGCATTCATAGATTTTTCCTGTGCTGGAATCATCTTACTATGTGCTCTCCTGCATAGCTTGCTGCTCTTTGCACAGTTTTTGTTTCAATTATTTTTGCTTGAATGAAGAATGGATTTTCTTGAAGGAGATTCTTTCATGTTGTTATGGGATTTAATAGAGTTGGGGTTCCTCTAGAATAGAGCTAGAGCATATATAAATAGAAGTATAAATGCTAGAGCATTTATTCATAGTCACATAGAATCATAGAATTGTTTAAGTTGGAAAAGATCTTTTAAGATCATTGTGCTTGACCATTAACCTAACTTTACCAAGAGTTTGACAGTGTTATGTATGTCACTTATGAGAATTCATTATTCTATTGGGCTACTTGAGAAACCTGTTAAGGAAAAATTTTGCCATCGTCTGTCCCTTCAGACTTAACCATGTTAAGCTGTGGTAAAGGTAATTTGTTCACAGTACGCATGTTACTAGTGTTTAAGACATTGACAACATATATGCAATACCTGTCAACTTTGGAGAAAACGTGGATAGTAATTTGGTCAGTGAGCAAGTGATGGTGAAGGAGTAATATCAGTATATATATTAAAGCAGGGAATTCTAACTCTGTCTGGCAATATCTTCTTTGTCCTTCAGCAGTTTTGCATTGCCTTATTCATCTGCGTAAAGTTTTTAAATGAAATACTTATATTTCTATTTGTGTAGACAGCTGCTCACCTTAAACACTGAATACTTCAGGTACACAAAATGGGCTTAAATTTAAAGAGAAACTTTGCATCAAGATTGAAAATCTAGACCAAGATAATGAATCTTGGTGCAAATCTTCATGTGAAATTTCTTTGAATTATGTCTGATAAATAGTACTCCTTGCAGAATTGTAATATCCATTCTCTTGCATGCTCCCTCAACTTACAGTGAGTCATTCTTGAGATTATTTGTAGTGGGAGTTTCTTTTTTTATCCAGGCACTCAGGATCTTTAAGCACAGAAATACTTAGCTGTTTTAGCAGCCTAAAATAGGCAAGTTTTGAAAATCTTGCTTCTAAACACCTTTCCTTGCAGTATGATGGCTACTTCTTCAAGGTTTGCTCTTTGAATGTTTTTCAAGCTCTTCTGTCATCTAGGTTTTTGCATTCTTATGAAGTCAATACTAAAGGTAGTGTTGATGTCTGACGCTGAGTTGCACTTTGGGGTGGGAGTTGGTGATAAGTAGAAATAATGATGCTGCAAATCTATTGAGAAATGTTAGTGTCTAACCTGATAGAATTGCAACAAAGCATAACAAGCAAACAAGTACACCCATTCTAGGTTCAGGTAATAAACATTGCAGCTGAAGGAGGGAAAAAAAGTGGGATTAGATGGGAAAGACCATTATTGCATCAAAATGATGCATCTGCGAGCTCCTTTCATGAGTGTTTTATGACTAGGCAAACACATTTTCATGTTGGCTTCTGCAGTAAATGTTTCTCCTTTATTACTTGATAGCCACTTAGAATTTAGCCTGATTTTTAACAGTGCTAACATACAGGACTAGGAAAATTTATTTGAATAAAATAAAGCTGTATTCTTCTAAACTGGAGTCATAATATTAATACTTAAAATACACAGCAACATGCTGGGAAAATGGGATAGTTATTTAGATATATTATAAAATGTATCCCACTACTTTGATGTGATTCACTACTATTTCACCAACCCAATTTAACAGTCTCCTGTGGAGAGGGAATAGTGCAATTAAAATTAGTAACAGAGATTTTCACATTCATGTATCTAATTCAGGGATGGGTGATAATGAATTAAATACTTTTTCCATCTTCTGAAGTCAAATCAGTATTAAATGAATCTGAGCTGGAATTCATATTTAAAGAGTATGCCTGTGTGAAGTTACAGCATCTGGAGACGTTTTCACATGACAAATAGGTGTTCCAGCTCAGGTTTCATGTCAGTTATCTTTTTTGTTTTGTTGGGTTTTTTTCTATTAGGTTCTTGAAAATTATGTGAATTTATAACAGCAATTGCTAAAAAGTTAAGTGGCTTTACAGTATGCCATGCTCCCAAAAAGTAAGAACTTCCTGGGAAGTGATCTGCTGTCATTAAATTTGCCTTGGACAAAAATAAAGGAAGGTAGAGCAAAAGATTGATAGCCCAGGGAACAATAGTCTCTAGACACTTGTTAATCAGACATTGGAAAACCCGATGGATAATCCTCCAGAGTGAAGTGGCTAAATTTGTTTGTAGACGTTATGAATAAGAAACAGTTCTCAACTCATTACGAAGCAGCATAAAAAAATAACAAGGATATGCTGTTGTCTATGTATGATATTACTCTGAAAAAAAAACAAACCCAAAACACCAAACCTTGAGCCTCCTCCTGATACTCCCCATAATTAGACAAGGAAATTAGATATCACTTCTTAAGCAAAGAAGTCAGTGTAGCAAGAGTCACGTTAACCCTTCACCTAACCACAGATTAAATAATTGTTGTATGTTAGTAGGGGTCTACTGGTAAGAAAATCTTCAATGACTCCTGCTACATCACCAAGCTAGCAATGTTATGTGCTCACTTGTGTTTCTCAATAAAATATTTTCAATAAGCAAATGAACAAACATGCCCCTGTGCTGACTGCACTTGGGCTTGCAGATGGTAAAATGTAAATTACCCATTCTTTAGAGACCTGACCAGTAATGGGGCTGATGAAGAACAGGGATCAAAACAACTGTGAGTTTAAGGTAGACTTTTTAGTGTGGTGTTACCATGTGTAGTGGGTTGACCCTGGCTGGACACAGGTGCCCACCAAAGCTGCTCTATCACTCCCCCTCCTCAACTGGACAGAGAAAATGGGTCAAGATAGGGGTGGGGAGAGATCACTCACCAGTTACTGTAATGGGCAAAACAGACTCGACTTGGGGAAAATGAATGTATTACCAATCAAATCAGAGTAGGACAATGATAAATAAAACCAAATCTTAACAACGCTTTCCCTCACCACTTCCTTCTTTCTGAGCTTACCTTTACTCCCAGTTTTCTCTACCTCCTCACTCCCAGCATCACAGGAGGACAGGGAATGAGGGTTGCAGTCAGTTCATCATTGTTGTCTCTGACACTACCTCCCCCTCAGGGGGAGGACTACTCGCACTCTGCCTGTTCCTGCATGGGGTCCCTCCCATGGGAGACAATCTTCTGTGAACTTCTCCAATCTGAGCCTTCCCAAGGGCTTCAGTTACTCGCAAACTACACCAGCAGGGGTCCCTTCCATAGGGTTCGGTCAATCAGGAACAGACTGATCCAGCATGGGTTCCTCACAGTGTCACAAGAACTGCCTGCCAGCAAACATGCTCCAGTGTGGGCTTCCCACGGATTCACAGCATCCTTCATGCACATCCACCTGCTCCAGCATGGGGTCTTCCATGGGCTGCAGGTTGATTTCTGCTCCACTCTTAACCTCCATGGGCTGCAAAGGGAAAGCCTGCCTCACTATGGTGTTTACCACAGACTGAAGGGGAATCTCTACCCCAGCACCTGGAGCACCTCCTGCCCCTCCTTCTTCACTGATGTTGGTGTCTGCAGAGTGGTTTCTCTCACATATTCTCACTCCTGTCTCCAGCTCCAGTTGCACAGGATTTCCACCCTCCCCCCCCCACCTCCTTAAATGTTATCACAGAACCCCTACCACCATTGCTGGTGGTGGCCTTGGAGAGCAGCAGGTCCATCTTGGAGCCAGCTGGCATTGGCTCTATCAGATATGAGGGAAGCTTCTAGCAGCTTCTCGCAGTTGCCACCTGTAGCCCTTCCAGCTATCAAAACCTTGCAATGCAAACCTGATCCATTATGTTTATTTTGGAGGCATTTTGCAGTAGTTCCTGCATGTTGCTGATCACTTTGTGGCTGAACAGCAATGTCTTCCATGCACGTTAGCTTTATTACACGTATGAAGAAATCAACACTTCATGGGAGAAATTATTTGTTGGGTTTTACTTTTAAAAGATTAATTGTACATATGTTACAGGCTTGATAATGTGCATGCCTTTAAGTACCTTAAAGGTGGAAGCTAGTATTGTACCCTGTGTGTTGATTGCCAACTTTTTGTAAGGTAAAAAAAATTCCGGAATGTACTTATCTAAATGTGAGGAAAGGCTTATATCTTGCCCAGATTAAAATAAACAATCGTAACACTGGCTAATTTGTTAAATCTAAACTGATTATACTAATCTGAGTTCAAAGAGTATTTTATAATTTACAGTTTACTTTGTAACTATGCCTTGTGGTGTTACTGAATATTTTACTTATCAAACCGGTTTGCATACTTATATTTGCAGAAGAGAAGTGAAAACTGAGGTGTCTGTATGTTTCATTTAAGCACATTGAAGCATGCCATAGGATGTAAAAGTATAAGCGATAGAAAAGGGATTGCTGCAGTTCTGTGAAAACTTGCTATGAGACAGTATGTTGCAAAACTAGTATGTGAATTAGGCAGTGGGAATGTTTCATAGATTTTTCTGCTTTTAAAATGGAGGACCTCAGGTTTTGTGTGTGCCCATATCTCAGATTTGTTGTATTGCACCAAGGAAAATCAGATGGTTGAGATGCCACCAAAAAAAAGTAAGTTAATCAAAAGAAACAGCATGTTTTAAATGGTGTAATTGAGCTACCTAAGAAATGTGATGACG
This sequence comes from Coracias cyanogaster, assembly GCA_033124195.1. NCBI lineage: Eukaryota > Metazoa > Chordata > Aves > Coraciiformes > Coraciidae > Coracias > Coracias cyanogaster. Next base: position 163,237 of record JAVSBS010011289.1, read on the forward strand.
TCCAGTCTCACATGCTTCCATGTACTGAAGTGGCACTGTGCAAGGCCTGAGCACTTTCTAACATCATTATTTCCCATTTACCTGCAATGTTGCTGTGAGGTTCGTAGAACTTTAAGTGTAGTGAGTTTTCTTTTCTTCATCCCTCTTTTCTTCCCATCACAAGGGTGACATATCATAGTGACCCTCCTTGTAGTAAAGAAAAATGGGCAAGTCTTTGTGCAGCTTCTGTCAATGCCATCCTTTCAGACTGCTGGAAGAGGTCACCAAGATCAAATATAGACATCTCCCACTAGAGTGGAGCATGTGACCTTGAACTCTTTCCCAGCACCTGCCAACCCATCAATAGCCAGTTTTAGGATATAGCGAGGCTGAAGTTACTGCAAGCCTTGCATTGAAGGAGAGCTTTGAGCAAATGAGTGAACATTTATGTCAGCTGTAAAAGGCTTTGAATCCAATTATACTTCTATGGTTTGCAGTCGTACTGTTTGAGTCTAAGTGAAACTTTGTTCTATGTGTCTTTTGTGAGAGAGCTGCTGGATCTGATTGTTCAGGTCTTGTATCGTTTGGCTGGTATAGTTTGTTTCTGCCTGTGCACCAGAAACAAGGGTTTGCCTACTGCATTTTGACCACTCTGTAGCCTTGCATAAAGCGGGAGGAAAGGTTTTGCCCTAAATACCTGTGGTCATTTATCTTGCTCACTGATCTACAACCTCGCTTTTGGTTCTGTTAAAATCACTGTTATTTAAAATGTCTGTTTCTTCCTGTGCATGTGTTCAGCCAGCCAGCCATAAGGCCCTTTCAATTGCATTCATGTGAGCAGCATTGCACAGAAGTGGTGTAGGAATGAAGCAAAGTTTGCTGTCTGGTTCAGTAATTCATTAATTTAAGGCAGTCTATTTATTGTCTAATTTGCTTACTTCAACTATTTTCTTATCCAAGGTATCTTCCTTGTATTGCAATTTACTGACAGCTATGTCAATTTTTACATCTCTGTATTCCAGCAAAAGAATTTTCATAAAGCACAATTGCATTGCGTAAACAATAATACTTATGGCAGTCCATTTGCCTGACTACATTACAGTCCATTTAAAAAAGACTATTTTTAAATGTTAGTTTCCCTGTATTTCCTACCTTTTGGTTGTCGTTGTTTGCTCTGTTATAAAGTGGTTTGTTGACACCAAATATTTTAATAATTCCTTTCCAGGTCCTTGTGCCTATGCCTTTGAGATGCTGCTATAGTAATTAAACTGTCTTTTAGCTGAAATGCTTGTGAAGTGTCCAGTTCTGTGCCTGGCAGCTGGTGATGCATTATAGAGACATTGAGCTAATCGATTAAAACCGCAGAGACATGGGAGTTGTCTGACAGCACTGTACTAGGATGAAATTAGTTGGAATTGCATGGTGAAATTAAGGGGAATGCAGGTGATTGCAGCTCTTCTGGGAGAATCCTGGGTGAGAGGGACACTGTGCACTGATCCCTGTGTAATTAGGACAGCCATGTTTTAACAGTATTTCTAAAGTATTAAAATGGACTGGGTAAATCAGTAGGGTTGTTTCCAGTGAACTTGGCATCCATCCACTGTGACTCAAATAACATGAAATTTTTCGGCTGCTAGGAAATGTGAAATTGAACTAATTGTCTTCTAACTAGTCTACTAGTGTGTAGTCTGTAGCAGGTCAGAAGAATGAGTACTGTATACTTTCAGGCCTAGCATTGGAACTTACACATGGTGCTATACTTGCAGATTAAATTACATGGAGTTTATGGTAGAATATTTATTAGAATAACGACAATGCAAGTATGAACACAGATTGAACCATAGTCCATAAAGGCAGCTTGGATATACTAGTTTGTAAAACTATCTAAGGAGTCTGCTTTGAAATAATCCAAATGATAGTCAGAGGCACTCCTAATTCTAGATAGTCTAAGTAGAGATGTTCCTTTTCACTTGGAACTTGCTCAACGAAAATGCTAAGGAATAGTGGAATTCAGCAGAGGCTTAATTCAGTGTGAATGTGTCTCCTGAATAAACTAAACACCAAAAAGTAGGATCCTTTAGCAAGTAAATGGAAGTCCTTTTTTAGGCAGGGCCCTTATCTGCCTCTCTGTCAACGTTTGAGCACTGTTTCCTGATGAGACTGGTACTTGGTTAGAGGCCAAATGCAATGTTCAGGATTTAGGCTAGAATAACTTCTGGGAAATTCCTCTCCTATCACTCTGAATCTGTGGGTTAGTGGCTATAGTATTTGCCTTGTGCTTGTCTTGCATTCAGCCTAAGTAGTCAGGCCAAATGACTACTGAACTCACAGTTTCCTCTTGTAATTAATTGCATACTGAACTGGTACCACAGATTGATAAAACACAGTGGCTTTTTAGAAGCTATTTTTAAAATTTTGTTTTGAAATAAATTTGTTTATGAGTTCTTTCTCACGGTGTCTTACCTTTAAGCTGCCATATTTAACATGTCTTACTTTCCATTTTAATTCAAGCAGTCAAGTTGTGTATTTTGGAAAGAGTTTTAGCCATGCAGTACTCTGTTTCACTCTAACAAATATGTTTTCTCAGTCCTGCTGCATTGAGCATTTGCTTTTTGTTGTGGTTTTGGCCTGGGGTTGTCGGGGTTGGGGGGGGTGGTGTGAGTGTATGGGGTTTTTTTGTAGTTATTTAAAATTTCCTACATTGAAGAATAAACAGAGAGGGCATTTATTACAAGGTACATACCTTACATTGCCTATTATATAAAGATAAGTTTTATTTTTACGGCTATATAGACTACATCTGTTTTAAAAGCAAAACCTACAGCATATTTAGAAGAACATTTATGTAAACAATGGGAATACACAGACTGAACTTCTCAATTTTTTTTTCCCTTTTAATCTCCATCTTCTGCTGTACACATATGCACAGAGCACACCTCTTCATTCTCCCTTCACAATGAAATAACAATTTCATTCACCCTGAGTATATCTTTGTCTTCTGTGATGAGAAGTACCAGTAACTGGAATAGTAATTTGGCACTGTAAGGAGAATTCAGTATCATCAAACAATATGTCATACATTTTTATTAAGCTTTATGTGCAATACAGTAATACTCCAACACCCCCTTTATCTACCAAAATTTCTCTGTCTACAAAATAAACTACCAAAGAAAACCATTGGATTATTTTTGCAAATCAACCATTTGTAAAACCATTCTTTCTTCACTTGAACATTTGTCTGGAAACAAAGAGTGACAAGTAAGTTATTAATAAAAACCACTGTGGAGTAGTATTTTTGATTATTCTTAATAAGCCCAGTTATAAATCCAAGAAGTTACATTTTGAAGTGTTTAAAACCTAAAGACTCTCTTAAAAGGTTGTGGTGGGTTAACCTTGGCTGAGCATGAGGTGCCTACCAAGTTGCTCTATCACCCACCCCACCTCCCTCTCCACTCCCTCCTCAGCAGAGAAAAAGGGGAAGGAAAATAAGATGGAAAAAAAAAAACCTTGTGGGTAAAACAAACGCAGTTTAATGATAACAGAAGCAAAACTAAGCAAATCTGCACACAGAAGCAACAGAAAACAAAGATCTATTCTCTACTTCCCATCAGTAGGCAATGTCTGGCCCCTCCCTGGAAAGCAGGCTCCAAAACATGTAGTGGTTGCTCCAGAGGACAACAGAACACCTCCCCCCTCCCCACCTTCCTTTTCCCTGGCTTTATAGCTGAGCTGATGTCATATGGTATGGAATATCTGTTTGGTCAGTTTGGGTCAGCTGCCCTGGTTGTGTCCCCTCCCAAGATCTTGCCCACCCCATCCCACTGTGGGGGGAATGTTGGGAAGAGCCTTGGTGCTGTACGAGCACTGCTCTGCAGTAGTCACAATATGGGTATGTTATCAACACCCTTCTAGCTCCCAGCACAAAACCCATGAGGGCTGCTATGGGGAAAATCAGCTCAGCTACACCCACTACAAAGGTGCAAGAGTTAAAGAGAAGTCTTTTGAAAAATGTGTGACTGGAGACTGCTGGCCAATTTTGACTTGGAAAACTTAGCACAGGTCTAATAATGAAGTAATAACTAGTGCCTGTAGACTTAATTTTGATTTTTATCTTTTCAGATTTAGTGAGATTTTGATTTTTCTTTCATCATCAGATTATAATTTTATTTGGCATCCTTGTTCTTGTGCATTTTTCAAATATCAAAACTACATGGCTTGAGGGATCTGTTCTTTATCTTCTACTATTGAAAAACCATTGGGAAACTTTCTTAAAAGATACTACTAGAAGAACATGCTTAAATATTTCTCTGTGGAAAGCCAAAAAATGTTAGGAATCTGTTTTGGATGAGATCCTTATCTGTGATCTTGCCAAAAGCAGAAATCTGACTTCTGTCAGCTGATTCCCCAGATTTTCAGCTGTTGTAGGCATGATGGTGAAGAAAACAACACTGTATTTCAATAAATCATCTGGAAATGACAGGGAATGGGATATACCCCAGATTTATTTTTTTTTGCAATGATTATCTGATCGTTATTTCATTCTTTATTTTCCTAGTAACAAATTTTGAATGCAAAGCAATTTTTGAATTCTTGGAAACGTGGTAGTTTAACAGAAGCCGGTAGAGGCCTAATCAAAACAAGACTCTAAGACTTAAACAAGGAAACCTGAAAAATATCACTCAAACTAGAAAAGTCTGAGTTGTACTGAAAAACATTCATTAAAGACTTAACTGTAAATAACCCCACCAGCAAATGATCAGTGACCTCTACAGCCAGCACATTCCAGCCTTTGAATTAACAGTTCACCAGCTTCAGCTTATGTGCAAAACTGAAGTGTATAGCGTCCTCTGAAGCAGCTCTGTCAGTGGTCTCCATCCCCACAGCCAGGCTACTTCTTCTGGAGTTGTATTCTGAAAATGAAAAAGGAAAATACTGAA
>JAVSBS010011289.1:168162-203389 GCA_033124195.1 Coracias cyanogaster
AGGATGCTTTTAAGTCATGTACTTGAACATGTGATCCCAGACGGTTGTGGTTTAATGGCAGAGCATTTGGAGACTTCTGTGTGGTGTGTGCCAAGTCACATCTCACACCTGCCAAACAGCACCTGGAGGGTGTGCCGGGATGAGATGCTTTGCTTTTGCCTTTGTTTCACTTTCTTCTGCCTTTCCACTTGCAAACTCCTTTGGTTCAGTTCTGTGCTGCAGGGCAGGCTGATTTCACACAAGCAAGCTGAGGCGCATGCTATGAAAATAAGATAGATGTTCACTTTGTTCTCCACACCATGGAACAACAGCTATCACAGTTGCTGAACACTTTTTCCTTTTCAAAATAGACTGAATTTCCTTATATTGACCATTTTCTGAATTTAATTCCAGGCACGTTCAATTGTTACTGGTTTTAGTTACCTTCATGTTCAGGGAAGTGACAGATAATAGACACTATGTTTCCAGATAAATAAAAGTTGGTGAGGCTTTCTGAGGCAGGACGCATTTCTGGTTGTACTTTCTCATTGCTGCCATCCTTTTCCTCTGTTATCTTCTATCCAAATAGTGCCAAAGTTAGACCTGTGCGTACTTTTTTCTAGGCAGGGTTTGCAGTGCAAAAGGAAATCCAAATTCTATGTATGTCTCACCAGGGAAGAAAGCTTTTAAAGATTTCATTGCAAGATAAGGATGTGCGTCCAAGAGGGCTTTATAGCTGAAGGAATATCCGTTCCCAGTGGCTTGTAGGCATATTCAACAAAAGCAGTTGTCTCCTCGTGAGTAGAGAGAGTGACTGACTGTGTCAGACTTCCCTCTGGAATCAATTCATGTTCCTATGTACCATTATAGCATGAATGTGAGGTTCTCCAGCAAAAGCTAATTAGGGTACTTAGGTGTTCCTTAGAATAATAATTTTCTTTCATCTTAATTTTCTAGCAGTGACTTTTAGGCTCAGCTTTTACAACCTTCTGACTATGGTTGTAGGACTATGAAAATGAAAGAGACTATTATTAAAGTGTCAGGCATTGTCACCTTAGCATGATTGCACATCCATTGAAAAATGAAGTAAATACAGCAAGAAAATTGCAATGAAAATACACTTTCTATTTCTGCCAGAACATCAGTAATGCTTCCTTGGATGCCAAATAATATCTAAGCATAGATTACATTCTGAACTAAGGGATAGACGTAAGCCTGTAAATTTTGTTGGCTAACTGTGTAAAAATAATGATGCAACAATAGAACATTGCCTTAAAGAAAACTGCAACCAAATATGCAACTCTTTATTTAGAGGGTAGCTATATTAATAGATAAATTATTGTGCTAAGTATACCAGTAATGCAGGTTAAAAGACAAAAATTGTGCAACAGAAACTCTCTATTTGAAAAATTTCATTTATCACTTTCTCGTAAGAACATAGTAGATTTTTTTTTTTAATAAAAACTACTCCTGATAGGTGAAATAATAAGTTTGCTAGCAGTACACCTTGAAGAAACATGTTTAGTCAAATAAAATTTGCAACTGCCAATACCAGGCACCAGTCTCACTTGTTTAACCATATTACCAAACATTGCTGTGGGAGAGTATGCGTTTGTATTCTTTAGTTTCTCATTGGTTTTTCACCTTGAAGCAATTCCTGTAGGCTTATAGATGAAGAGGCATTTATTTTGAAACATTACATGAAATGATTTGCCCTTCCAACATGCTTGAGCTCAGGATGTTATTACAAAGGCCAAAAGGGTTTGTCTATATGGACCTAATCAATTAAAAATGAAAGTTAGAAAGGTTAGGTAGTAATTTATTGGAAGATATAAAAATACAAAACCAGACTCTATTCAGTGATGTTTTACTTTTTTCTCCTGGCTGAAGCATTATGAAATTAAATTTGAATTAATAAAAATAAAATAGAAAAGACAAATCACACAAGAATAGCCTGATATCTTTCTAACCAGGTAACTGACTTTTTTTTGGGGAAAAAAATGCTAACTACAGTCTTTCTGGAGCTTGATTTGCTACAATGCTGTATCAGAAGTTATTTATTCAACCAGAAAGTATGGATGTCAGCATAAGAATTGCTAGTTTGTTGAGTAGATAAGAAACTAAACTCAGTGAGATGGCAGCAGAAGGGAGCTTTCTAATAGGAAAGATGATTTTGAGGAACTTCTCAAGATCTGAAAGAATCTGACCAGTAGCACAAAACTAAGAGAAAGAAGCAGTCAGGGCTGAATAATTTTGAGGACTAGCATAACAGAAATGGAATGAAATTGTATAGTAGTAAGTGCAAAATAATGCACCTGGGGACTAATGGCACTAAAGCAAGGAATTCCAGCAGATAGGAATGACTGAAATAGATAAATTGATCCTGAAGAGCCTAAAAGGAACCAAATGTGAAAAAGTCAAATGTAAGGTACTTGTGTGTTGTATTGGCAAGCTTGGTGCAAGCATATACGCTGTTTGTGCACAGTGCAGGAGAGAATTAGGACTTGGAAATGTTTTACTGGGGCTTACAGGGTTCTGGTGTGGAGATACTCCATTGTTCCCAAAACCGAGTTGCCCCTGTTGGGCTGTGTACAGAGACTTCTGTGGTGGGGAAGGGGGAGCTCAAAGTGTGAAAGATGCAGATAAAGGCTTTGAGAATCATCGGGAGAATGGCTTTTTTATCTGGGGATGAGGAGGATGCAAGATCTTGAAATATGAATAAATTTGGATGGACATTAAATATAAGTAGCAAAAGGAAAGCTAGGAGGTGTTATATTTGCCCTTCATGGCGTGCCTAGAATGCCAGGGACCCAGGAAAACATTTTAATTTGGAGGATCATGTAGTTCCAAGGAGAGTTTGGTATTAACTGGCCACAAATAAATTTAAACTGGAAATGTAATTGAAGCCATCCAGCTGCTGAAGTAATCAGGACCTGAAAGAGCTACAGCAAAAGGGACAAAACACTAAGTCATTTTTAGAAGGCAATCAATGTGCTTACGAAAACATATACGGTGATTTGTGCAAATAGATTGCCAAACTCAGTCAACAAGGAGGTCCTTCCTACTCTTTATCTCTTGATTCCTAAGACATTTAACTAATAAAGTGAAAAAAAAATCTTTGACCACTTATGATATTTTTTCAAATAATTTTTTGCACGTAAGAAAGCCCAGGTTCCCACCACACTCCTTCCTGAATTCCCCTATTTCTATACAAGTGGAAAGCAGTTTCTAGAAAAGTTATCTCTTTGTGTCTTGTAACGTTCAGCAACTTTGTGATATGAATTAGTGTAATCTACAGGGTAAGTGGAGAACCTCCAATCACATCCTGTGAAGTGCAGGCTGGACTGGAACTCCAAAGCCAGAGGGAGAGTATGCCGCTTCTATTCCTAATTTGCTAGACATCCTAGCCTTCTGTTTTATACCCTAAAAGAATCTCGACTTCTGTTTAGGTAACAGGTGAGGATGCTGTAGGAGAGAAGCGTTATTACGATATGTTAGCTTAGATGCAGCCATTACATGCACTGAAGTTTTTAAATATAGTCCCCTAGCCATGGTAGTACCTGTCTAGGAACAGCATGTCTACAGAATGAAAGACCTCAAATTTTTCAGTCTTGTTATGTTTGTCAGTGTGCATTTTTAAAGTTTGTTGAGCATGGAGTGTTTTAGGTGAGGAAAAAATATAAATGATCAATATGGTAATAACACACTGATAATTTTAATTGTATATTAACTTATTATTACTTCCTCTGTTGTTATATACTTCTTGTTACTACTAGTTACCTGTATATTTAAACTAATGAAGGAGGCAACACACTATTCACTGCTCTCTTATTCCTGAGATATTTTAACTTTCTGTGCAGGTACTAGCTGTCAATCAAGGCTAATCAAACTGGCACACTTAACATAATACATCATAAAATTTCACAGGAATGTCAACCTGTAATTCTGTCAATCTGGTTAAAGGAAATGGGCTAAAAACAATATTGTCATTTTGTAATAACACAGGGAAGCAGAATTTTAGAATAATATTTTTACTGTCTGCTATAAATATGTTGTGTACAGGTTTCAAGAGGAGCAGTAGTTTCCTTTAGGACTGATCAAATTTCTGGAGTTTTGAATCTTTATTTTTCACTTTTCTCACTATTAGGTATTTTCAATGCATCCTGAAGAGGAATGGGGTGTTGCCGTTCTCCCTATGACACTGGAGATGTCCAGGAGGACTAGAGAAGGGAAGGCATGAGTTTCTTCTCTCTTTGTGTCACTACAAGGGAACATTTTGTTATGGATTGACCAAGGTTACTTGGACAGTAACAGCTGGGAAAGAAGGTTCCCAGATTGGCGATCAGCTATGTTTTTATTGCTTGCATACTAACGGTAGAGGAAGCTCCTAGCAAAAAACCCAGATATTGCACAATTCTAATTTATACACATGGGAACACAAAAATGCAGTGTGGCTCTTTGCGTGGTACAACACAGAAATGCAGGCAGGAAATGTAAGGCTTCAAAATCCAGTATCTCTCTATTTGGGAGCAGAACTTTGCAGTTTTTTGGTAAAAATGCAAGTCCTTATCTGACAAGGTTAAATCTGTTGACAATAGCTTGCTTTTCGAAGTTGCCTTTGGCAAAACTCTTACACATGATTGAATACTATGGAGTTGTCAGCAAGACATGTTTTAATGACAGTAAATGGATATATAAAAATGCACAAGTAACCCTATTAAAATGAATTAGGTTTCTCATGAAGTAAAATATTAATTGGGCCAAACAGGCCTTACAGAAGTCTGTGTGGGCACAGCTTGTCCAAGAATGTTCTGTGATGATCTTTATTTGCCTGCAGTAATTGATCATAAGATATTTCATGTGCTGAGGAAAGAACGTCTTTGGAAGCACTGGGTAGATTTCTCTTTCCTTCTAGAAGTTCATTTTCTTTAAAATACAGAGCATTATATAACAAATAACATAGATTAGGTGGTCTTTGTCAGGTGGTGACATGTATATTTGTAAACAAGAGGAAGTTTAAAGAGAAGTTTATATGAGATGGTTATTTAATGATCAAGAATCTTACGCTGTAGATACAGAAGCTAGAGAAGAAGGGGTGATAAATGAATCTGAGACATTTGTAAATGAAACATAGTTAGGTCTTGGTGCAGATAGTAGTAAAGACAATGAAAGCCGGTGAGGTGAGCAAACTGTCTTTAGAAAAGGCAGTATTAACAATTAGATGCCAATAAAAAAAGGGGTAAAAGCAGAAATAAACAGTTAAGTACTAATCATCATGCCTGGGTATACCATCCACGGGAATGCATGAGACTAAACAGTGACTGTAGGAAGAGAAGAGGCACAGAATGGAAACTGAATTAACTTCAGTTTCATATGTGAAAATCTGTAATTCTTTGGCAAGGCAGCACACAGAATCTGAGCCAGTGACTTCTCATGGTGGATAGACAGGTCTAATTTTAAAAAAAAAAAACTCAGGCAAAGGACTTAGAGCAATACAATACCTTGAAGGTGAAGTTTACAAATTATATCTGGAGGGAAAAGGCAGTAGTATTTCAGGCTTACTTTAGTTGCAAGCATAAATGGATTTCTTAGATAACATTATGCGGGGCACAGACTGCTTGGGAAAATGCTAGCTAAGTTCAGGAGTTGTTAACCAGGAAATTTAACAGAGTGGTCTTGCAAGACAAGGTTGCCTCTGAATACAGAGTAGGAGCTTGGAAGTGAGGGTACAATCAATGCAGACATGAAAAAAGTGAGAGACCCCCTTCCAGCTTCATGGACTGTCCCTACTGTAATACCTAGTGGCAGTAGAAGATGCTGCCGTAGACATAACTACTCAGAAGCTGTGTACAGCAACCTCCCTCACACCTTCATAAACCCATCAGCCAAAAGGGGAAAGAACCATTTTCTCTTCCGAATATCTAAGTGTGGTAAGATGAATGAACAAGAGAATTGTTGGTGCACAGGTGTCCAAGTTGTTCCCAACTTTAGGTCTCCCTGTTTTCTTTCCCCTGAAGGAGGGGGAGTGTGTGATTGCTCCGGACTCATTGCACTCACCCTCAACCAAGAGAAAGAAGTAAGTGATGCTTTGAGTGTCTAGCAAGATGCTACACAAAAAGGACTATATGGTAGTGCAGAGGGAGAATACTTAAAGTATATTGCTGGTTTCCTTCTTCCAATAAAATGCCTGCCTCGATGTTATGAAAAAGCTGTTTTCTATTAGTGTTTACTGCTGTCACACCACAGTGTTGGGAGTTGACTTCTTTTGAAACAGCAAAAGAAAGTTGGAAAGAAATCTCTGAGTTAACACGCCTCAAGACTTTCCATCTGATAAGCCTGAAAAGTGACCTGAGAGAAAGGAGCCCTTTGCCAGATCCCAAACCACAGTGAGGCTGAGCTGACAAACTGCTGAGGTACAGGTCAGTCTAGTGATTTATGCAATGTGTAGTGAAGTGGAAAATATTTATAAATCACTTGCCTCCTCTCAGAAAGGATATAGGAATAACAATGACATCACTCTTAAAATGTGGGAAGAGCATTTGAGTGCAAACATGAATGTGTTGCAGGGAAGCATGTTTTTAAATCAAAACATTCACAAACCAAGAGAAAACATGGAGTACTTATATAAAGAGGCTTTCTGTAAAGCAATGAACCTGCAACAGTCTCTATCACTAAAAAAGAAAAACTGCTTCCTTGCAACTGTAAACAATGATTTTAAGTAGTGCATTTATCCTATGTTATTGTGGATGTGGTAACGCTAACTAGTATGGAGTTGTGTGGAAGTCATTCAGAGTAGGAAAAGCTTAGCACAAGAACTAGGAATCCCTCCCTCAGCTTCTAATCTATTCCTATAGGAGAAATGATAATTGCTGAGCCTCAAACTTTCTGAGGCAGAAATGTGTCAGGATTGTAGACAAGAGCACAGAGCAATTGGAATTTGTCTAAGTGGTTTGGGTTTTCAAACGTGAAGAAAAAGATAACACTAGGAAGTGAATTTGTTGAAGCTGAGAGGTGGAGGAGGTAGCCTGAATATGCATAGGGAATTTATTTTTTTGGGCAATCTGTATCCCATTACAATACTCCAAAAGAGTTTCAAACTGTTAAGCCAGAAATCTGCAGTGTTGTTACCCAGTTGGGAATTGGTGGGTGTTGTCAGTTCTCAGGATTATGATTTGTAAAGAAATTTTGGATGAGTTAGATTTTGTTTTTATACTGAAGCTCCTTGTAGCAGAACAGAAGGTGGCAAAGAAATCACTTTTAACAACTTGATGCCAATGTTAGTTGGCCAATGCTGGAGACATGTTTCAGGCCTTTATCACCACACCTAAGCTCCTGCAGCTGAGTAACATCTGCTCAAGTGAAACCCTGAAAAGGCATAGCAAGAGGAGGACAGGGTTCCACTGAAAGCATCGTTGAGAAAGTAGCAGTTGTTCTATCTCCAGCTTCTGAAAAGAGGCCGTTTAGATGAGCAGCACACCAGGGCATATTGCTGGTCCAGTCAAATATCGTGCTGTTAATGAGGCATAATGGATGAGTAAAAAAGGAATGTTATTTTCCCCTGTGCAGATGATATTGTCTGTATGGTAAAAAGCACTAAAGTATTTCTCCTGCTAAAAGTAGTATTGGCAATGCAGTATTGGCTTCTGGCAAATGGTGACCCTGACAGGCAACCATGACTATCTCATTCATTAAATCATGTTTTCATGAGTTCCTGTTTCAGCTTGGGATATATCCAAGAAATTTTACAAGGGAAAGTGACTTTGAAACCTTATTTCAGTTTATAGGAAGATTGAGAAAGAAAGTAAAAACTATACTTAGAAAATATAGGCTGTGAAAAAAATAACTGTAGCTTTTAGGGAATGTTGTTTGATAACGTTTATGTAAGGTTAACACAGAACTAAAAGACTGTACTTTGTGAAACAACTTATGCCCAAAACACACATGATTCTTCACTATGGTAAATATATAGAACAGATTTACACCTAAAATGTCCTCAAAGGGCCACAATTAACTGCATTTTCTGTCATCTGAGTTTACTGTTCTGTTATTTGTTTGTTTTTAAACCTCAGTTGTAACCTCTCCCACCCTGGAAGAGGAGGATAAAAACCTCTTCAGAGGTTTTGAAAAACATGTATGGCTTATTTGACCATAAAAAGACAAAATTGGAAAAGGAAAGTTTATTAAGTGGCAAATAGATTACCTTTCCTCTGAAAACTGCTGGAAAATACACTAATCATTAATATAATCTGAGCTACCCTTCCCACTCTGCTCCCCGTCATTGCTGGGAAGCCACCACTTTTCTATTTTCCTATTAGTAAAAAAATATTGGTGAGAAGTAATAGCCTTCAAAGAGAAAGACTAAACCCTTTGCTGTTCCTGCCATACACATTGTGCTCACCAGTAACTGCCTGTTGGGTCCCAGTAGACTGCGTGTCATTAAACTTTGATTCACCACTAAGGTTTTTTAGCAGGAAAACAAAAAAGGAAGAAGGAGTAGAGAGATTAAATGACACTTTAAAAAATTACAGTGAGAAATATAACTCTCGAAAAGGTGCATATAAACGTTTGAATAAAATGACATGTAGCCTGGCAAGTAATCTGGCACTCTGCTCCTTCTTTGTCATGATCAGTACAGTTACAAAGGTAGATAATTTTTAAGCTTTGGTGGGAACCATGTGTTAGGAGTTTTTCAGTTAAAGAAAGAGAGAAGTCATGCTCACCTCGAGGGAAGAAGAAGGCAGGTCAGGAAGAATTTACACAGCCGAGAAATAACTGTATAAGAATGGAACATCAATCACGAACTACTTCAGTTATTTTGTCATTGAATGGAATAAGAAGATACAAAGTAGTAGAAAGATGACGCATTTCTTAAGCAAGATTGGAATGGGTTTAGACACGAGATCAACATGAAATATTGGGTGTCTATTTTCCATCAGAACAAAATCCGTTTCAAGAAATTATGCACTAAAAATGTTCAATGTAGCTGGTATGACCATAATGAATTCCAACTCTTATCTCTCTCATTAAGGGAGGACTGATATTTTAATTGATTAATTAGTTGTTGTTATGATATTAAGTGTAATAATTATAGCTCAGATTCTGTGAGCTACTTTGCACTCCTGGGCCTCTGCAATTGCAGAGGTCCCACTCTGTTTAGATGGCTTGTGCGTAGGTGCTGGAGGCATCCTACAGGTAGGGAGCAGTACAGAGACTAGAATCAATACAACACAGCACTACAAAACCCACCATAGCATTGTGGTAGATTATTAAAGTGAACTCTAAAATACAACAGAAGCAAACAGATCCCTTCTTGTCTCTTCACAATCTAAACTTTCTGGCTGTGCTCATCATATTTCCTAGGCCCAGGGGCAGGAAGAGTAGCATGTTTGGATGTGGATTCTAATTGCTCTACGAGATTTTTCAAATGTTTGCTATATATTTACTCATACTACTGACAGACCATTCATGAGTGATATGGACAACAGCTGATTGATAGCTAAAGGATAGGTGAAAGTATTTGTATGTGGTTTTTCAGGGGAAAAATTAAAAGGAGAGCAGGGAAAACATAGCCTTTACCTGATCAAATATAATAACAGACCTTGGCTACCAGATGGGAACATATGTACACACCATGTTATAAATTAGAGTACTTATAAACTAGCAGATTCTGTATTGGAGGTTTTTCCCCTATAAAATAGACATCTTAAACATATAGAAATAAGAAATGGCAGCTTAAACAGTAGTAGCCATTAATCATAATAAATCATCAAACGTTGGCCACCTATCTAATATAACATTAAAACCTGGAATAGTTTTGTAAATCAAGGTAAACAAATCAAGCTTTCTCTTGAGAACACTCAAGTTTTACCTTTGGCACACCATGATGCTGATATATCAAACTTCAACATTGCTAGTGTATTAAATGCTAGTGATAAAATTCTTAATTGCCATTATGAGGAACCTGTGACTTAACATTTATATGCTGCCCACTAACAGACATCCAAAACTTTTTTTTTTCAGACATTCTAAGATCTGTCTTAACAGGAAAACAGTCCATTCTTCCCATTAGATACCTAGGTGAGGGCCAGAAATTACATAGTTGAGGGCCAAAAATGCGTGCTGTCTGACAAGATAAAAGCATTGTATCTCAAAGCTAGAAATTACAGCTGAGAAGAAAATGCAGCTTTCTGGAAGAATGCAAAGTAGCACTGAAAAGTCCTGGAACATTGGACTTCAAAGACATTCTGTTTTTACAAATTAAAAGTTACTCTAGTAGCCTTCAGATAAGTTTAAATGTTTTTCTGGTGGGGGTTCTTTCTCTGAGGTTTGTGTGTCATATGTGCTGAGATTTTATAGTGTAACGGGTACGCAAAACAGTTCCTATAAAATGTTTTAAAGCTCTCTAAGAAACTAATATATTTTAAAAATAGTATTTCTGTTAAATGTGTCGTATAAAGAATACATTTAAAAATGCCATCTCTGTATAATGCATCTACCCAAACTTCTGCCAATAATATTGTATATGCCACAGCGTACACCAACACATATGGCTCTGTCAGACTTACACCATCATTCTCATATGTCTCTCAGCAATTGAAATGAATAGTAATTTATTTCCTTGAGTTGAGTGGAGGAGAAGTATGTGCACAGAGATAAATAAAGCCATCTCAACCACTGAGTCCTGGTTGTAAGCAGCTCTTCCTCTCGATGTTGGAAACTGCAAACATAGAATGACCAGTAACTTAACAAAAAATAGGAAACCCACATGTTATTACAACTAGACTCTAGAATGAAAAAAAAAAAAAAAATTCCATGGATGATATATATGAATATTTTGGGGAAATGCTAGAAGTATTGCAATATTCTGATTTTTCCTGTTATATCAGGAGCTTAACCTTTCAAGGTAAGCAGCCCATAGCATGCTTCACACTTAGAGTTCTGACGTTCTCAGATAGAGTAGCAAATTGCACAGGGGATCTAGAACACAATGTATTTGAAACAGAGTATTTTACCCTCAGCAGCTAGATGCTAGTGACTGAACATGGACAGATTGCAAAGTGAGGGAACCACCACCTCATTGTTTATGGTAAGTTCTTATTTTCAGAATATCCATGTCCAATAATGAGCACTGGCAGCTACCTTTTATAAGAAAGGAGAAATGTCATTCCGGAGAACAAGGTGTCAGCCCGAACATAGACTGGCCAAAGCTGAACGTTAGAAATAGAAGAGCTGCTGACAGGTACTACTGATATAAGGGTAGCTGTTGTTTTCTTTGTGAGAATGCTGGTGATTGATTCTTTTTAAGCATTTCCCAAAACAAGATCCTTGCTCACTTTATTTTATTAAGTATTGCCTTCTGAACTTGCAGATGACTTTCCCTGAGTATTCCTTGTGCAATAGCTCAACAAAAGGAACTTTTGTGAGACAGATAGAACAGAATTAAATCTAACAGCCATCCTAATTATGGAGTTCTAAATTACTGTTGGTGTTTACATGCCTTATAATAGGTAAATTAACCTTTGTTGTGTTTGCTGTAGGATTTTGTTAATATTATTTTATATTCTACAAAAAAAAAAACACAACATTAAAAGACAAGGTGGAAAGTCATGAGAGCATGGGCAGGTTTATTAGATTGTAAGATGGTGAGATCTCCTGGGGTCTGATCCTGCACTCAGTGCAAAGGGCCAAACCTCTAAGCTTATGTACTTACCACTGAAAGCCACGGTTCAGCAGAACGTGTTACCCACCTTTGTGGTGCTGCAGGACCAAGGATATATTTTACTAGCTGAAGATACTCATCATCTACTGTTACAGTGAGGAAAATTTAAAGAATGCCTTTTCAGGTATGTATAAAAACATTGAGGTATTTTGAGTATCACATCCTCTTGAGTGTTTTCAGATTCAAATTCTGCATTGGAGTCAGATAAGGCCGCTACATGTGTATGTTGCCTTAAAACGAAGCCTCAGCAATGTAAGAAAGTATCCTGGTAATTCAGTGGGTGTCTGTCCATCGTGAAGAGGAGTTTTAGCAGATGTAGTGGTAATGCCAGATTTTGAGGAAGTGCTCCTGTTAGCTCTAGGAAGACACATTTTGTGATCAGTGAAGCTCTGTTGCATACTCTGTATGATCAGAGTTTTTATTAACAAACAAACAAAACAACAACAAAAAACAGCAAAAAGGCAATAGAGGAACTTCGGTGCAGGCAGGAGGAGGAGAGCAGAACTTGCTTTGGTTTGTCTTATTACCTTTCACCATACTTGGCACAAAGAGCTCCTGTGATTTTAGTGGGCTTGTCTGCACTCTCTAGCTGGTGATGGCTCTCTACTAAATACCTAAGAAGCAAAGGCAGCAACATGTTTAACCAGTTTTAACAACCCATTTGGATTGAGTAGTTAGCCAATAAAGTGGCATTTCTATTCAAATTCATCCAGCATTTCTGTCTCAAAAACTCAAAAACTGGATGGTAATATTAGGCAAGGTTCAGACCCTTCTATTGAGTCTTTGGAGATGCTCTGCTGCTTGTTGCCCATGCTCACCATGGTAGGTGAGATAGGTTTTCAAGAATCAGTTTAGCCTAGAAAGTTGTGATAAGTAGGTTATCTTTCTTCATAGACCAGAAATCTTCCATTATTAATTTCTGTCTTATATATTGAAAATATCTTTTAAAGGAACTTGCTATGCTGAGTTATACTGAATTGAAATTTGAATCCTCTACTCAGCTCTTTGAAGGGGACTTCAAAGTAGGTTTTAGTTAAAACTTTATTTCTTATTTGGAACTTAATTTATGGTGCATCCCTTTTATTTTTGAATCCAAGTGTTCCAAGATGAGCACACCTGATTAACTATAAACATGGGAGTAAGCCTGTTACAGGCACCAGGATGTTTGCATATTTTAGGCTTTAAGATTTTTAAAAGCTGTGAATGTCGATCTGTTCACAAGAGCACAGGCTTTTTACTGCTTTCTCTACTATTTTATTAGTCTCCAAGTCATCCGCTGCATTGGTTTTGGCTTTCCCAGTGTGAAGACTTGCATTGATTTTCAGCCATTGCAAATTTATATCTTTATATGTGTACTGGAGTTTAACTATAAAAATAACTATTTATAAAAGTCTGAATAATTTCTTCTGTTTTAACAAACCTAGATTGATGCCCTTTTTATATATAAAAGAGTAATAATTCTAGTACTCAAACTACTCTAGCTGTATCTGATTCTATTTTAAATCAAATGCCTCACAGTGAGCAATATTTGTATCACTTGAAAATCAAATCCCATTGATTTCATTTAATTATGTGTAGTAAGAGTTTCAGAAACAAAAGAAAAATGCAAAGGAAGATTTGCATAACTATGGAATCAGAATTTGGTCAGTTGGATGTAGCAAAGAGTACTTTCTCAGATTGCTCAGTAGAGTGGGAAGTAGAAGTAGTAACATTCTAGCATTTTTTAAAAAGTGTAACAGAAAATGGTAAGTTTTTATTATGAAATTCAGGTGAAGAGTTGTGATTGAGTAAACCGAAACGAAAATGAGCTGTCATTGCAATGTAATACACAAGAAATAGTTCAAATGCCTTCTCCTGAAAACCTTCATTTGAAGGCCTTTTCCTGCAAATGTTCGTTTGACTGGCAGTAATTTACATAGTAATCCCATTAGGAACCATTGAGCTCACTTGCATGAGTACTGACAACTTACTTGAGGATGCTTTTTAAGATTTATGGTAAAAAATTGGGGAAAGAAATAATTCCAGCTGTCCAAGGGCAGAAACATTTTCCTTAGGCTTTGAATTTCACCTGAATTATTGTTAGCCTTCATGTTCTGCACTTAGCTGAGATCCTGAGGAGATCCAGATGTAAAAGCCACACTGTTATATGACAAATTGCTACTTACTGAGAGCTAGAGAAAACACATCTTCCAACTTTAGAAAAAGATTAATTCAATGGGATTGAGGATACCCACTGACTGGAAAGAAAGCAGGAGTAATGGCTTCCATGAGGAAGTGTAAGGTTGATGGTGTAGACTGCTGGTGGAGTAGGAATGTGTGGACAGATGTTTCTGAAATACAATTTGTCGTAGTGCTAGGAGTGGAAGACTTAAAGTATTGTATCAGCTGTATGTCTCCTGGACAGCTGAAAAAGAAGAAAATTACTTTTGATAGTTGTTACTTCTTAGGATTGTAATTTTGGGAAAGGGTCCAGAAGACTACAAAATGTTGAGGTTAATAATACAGCCTTCAGTGAAAGGAGATGGATTCTGTCTTGTCCTATGAAGTGTTTCCCCTATCACATTAGCATAGTTTTCTCTTGTTTGCTTTTACCAGGACTCATTTATTTGTTCTCTTAACAGTGTTGTGTTTCTATCCAGAGGCTGACCTTTATTATGCAGTGGACAAATGGGGCAGTGCAATATCTGTGTGCAGTGTAGTAAATAACTATTACTACTGAGTGGCTTGTAGGATTTAATGACAATTTCATGACTAGTCAGCTTGCTCTGAATTCAATGCTGACCCTGACTGGAGCAGGAGATTGAAGTAATTGATCTCCAGAGGTCCCCTTCAATCTGAATGATTCTTGTGATTCCATCTAGAAATGGAGAGTATCTAGTGTCTAAGTACAGTTGTCACCTGCAACCATCCTGATTCACATCTCATTTGCTCTAATACATGTGTGTAAAAGAAAGCAGGAGTTGGTATAATCAATTTTCCTAGAAATACCCTTAATTTTCATCTCTGTGTGTGAGGCTAATATCATGTCCTATGCTCGATTGTTTTAGTGCAACTACTGTTATGGGAACATTGCAGTTGTAGTTCTTCATATTGGACAAGTATTAGGACTTTGTTTTAAAGCTCTGTATTTCTCGTGGATTCTCATCCTGAAAATTTTAATAGCATCCCTAGTGGCAATGGTAGCCCCAGGATGAAATTAACTTCTGAGGTAAAGGCTGAATGGATCACTAGTGTCATATGTTAGCCACCGCTGAGTGAGGACATCTTTGATGTACAGAACTAGAAGTTATGTGATTTTGTTAATGTTATTTTTCAGTATTTTCCTTCCTAAATGCTGTTTTTCACAGCTGTTATTAACATCAGCAATGCATTGTATTTTCTGTTCCCATACAGAATTGCCTCTTTTGAGTCATAATCTCTGCTGGAGACTATTGTCTCCTGTTTTTCCTGGATATTCCTCTGGACAGTGCATAGGATATTTACAGTGTTGGTAAAGGGAAATAGTGGTCTTTACCCGTGTATCAGTATCCTTTAAATGGATTTTTTTTTTTTTTTCTTTTAACAATACAGAAAAGTTATTGAGTTGCACTGTTCCTGAAAGGAAGTAGACTAACTCCACAACACCAAGCTTTGTGTGGGATTAGTAGGAAGTATAATGCATACATTTTAAAACCAGAAAGATTTTTTGTTTTAAATGGTGAATGGGACCTTTCTGGTGTAGAAATATTACAAATTTAATCAAATAAAAATCAGTCACGTTACTTAACCTTTTCACTAAATGAAGCCATCTGGAATTCTAGCAAAACAGAGGTCAGCAGAAAATGATTGCTTCATCTTTTTCTGTTTGTTAGTTCATCATGTCCCATTATGAAATACTGTTTTTAAGCTATCATGTCTAGTAGGCTGATGTATGTATGTGTGTGACAATGATACCAACAGTCCCCTGCTGAATGGAAAATAATCCTGTAAAAAGTCCCAGAACAGCCCTGACACAGCTAAGTCACTTCAGACCATGCCTAGAAGCTGTCCAGAAAGGTCTTAGTTTTAAATGTGTTTGGGCAGATGTGTGAGCTAGGTAGTGGGTACCTTTGTGGACCCAAATATGCACCTACAGAATGATTAACAAGACCTGTCCCTTGCTCATTTTTCTTATGTTTTTAGACTTTTTATGTTACTTCCAACACCTTTGGATAAATTTAATTTTTTTATTTAGTTTTATAAACCTACTGAAATAGTTTCATATAAATGCTCACAAAAGACAGAAGGCAAGAAACAAATATTTTTATAGAAGGTTAAAATAAATCAGCCCCACAGAACCCCTCATAAAAGCATGTGCATCAGTATACATAAAAATAAAAAGTAATACTGTGCATCTTTCAGCATTTTCAAAACTTGTGTTTAGTGAGCCTGCAATTTGTGCTTTTATATGGTGAGAAACTTTAAGAAACTACTGCAATTAACTGTAGTTCTCGATGTCTAATAAAGCTAGAACTGTTTCAAACCCATTCATTATTCTGGCAGAACTGTCTCTGAAATAATACTTTTTATTTCAGTGTACATATAGTTTGCTCAAATCTTAGGTAAAGATTAAAACACTATTCTTCTGGTGAGAAGCTACTCACTGATTTCGAGGTGAGCTCCTGATTGTTGTATTAGTAGTGTTAGGAAACCAGTGCCGTGTCTAGTCTCAGAACTACAGAATAGCATGAGAATTAGGAGGTTTTTTTGAGAACATTTTGGACTTTTAGAAAGCTAGGCTGATTTTGAGTGTGCGTACAAACCTACTAAGCTTAGGATGAGTTTTTTAGGAATGACACAATGTTAAGCAAAGTTCATCAATAAGATTATATTTCTCAACCTTTCAAAGAAAGGTAAGTATGATGAAGTTTAGGGGGAAGCAAGATAAATTTTGGTTTTAAGTGAGAACTGCTGAAAAATGGGATGGGTCTGAAGGCAGACTAAACTGCAATGTGGGGCTGGAATTTGACAGGGATCTGTGAATTAAAAGGTTTGAGTTTTGAATTCAGAGTACAATGGAAGTGGAAATTGATTAATACACTGAAAATAGCAAATAAAAATGAGATTTAGAAATGGCCTGAATAACATTCTATGATAACAATGAACAATGCATTCATTAACATGCACATCGCTGAACACACAGCTATTCAGAGTAAGCTCATGCTGTCACAAAGACCTTGTTCTGAATAGGAACCTCATGGTTTCAACAGCTTCCTGGGCAGCCAAGCTTGGCAGAGTTTGACTTTTTCCACCTGTTTAGTTGCTGAGTTATTTGGAAATAAGAAATCTAATGGCAAACAGCAGTAAGCTTGAGAGAGTGAAAGGGGATTGTGTTTGAAAATCTGGATAACAGCTCATTGTGTCTCTATTTTATTCACTGTACTAGATTTGAAGTGTTCTCTTACTTCCTCCATAGCGTTGCTATGCACTCATCTTGCAGAGTTAAAGGCATCTCGCTGGTAAATGCAGTCATCTCCTCTGTTTTTTCCCCTTGTACTTGCCTTACAGTGTATTCTATCATCAGTGATAGATACGACGCTTCTAGACTTTGAGTTACAAGTCTTGTGGTGAAAAGGACTAGCCCCTGTCCCCAGACAGCGTGCCATTAGCGTTTGTTAACCTAGCCTGGTGGGGGTTGTCTGTGTTGTGCAGAAAGGTAATTTGTGTTTGCCCTTCCTTTTAACTCGGGGGACTGCAGTTAGTTCAGCCCAACTACAAGTGTATGTCCTGCTGGAGGAAGCCAGATGTGCTATTGCAGGTGTCAACATGCACAGTCCTAAATAACCCTGCGAATTTAGATCTTGTAAGCAGTTTTGCTTGTGACATTCTAAAACTTTTATTTTTAACACTGCTTTTGCTAACTACACTAGACAATTGAAAGGGTAAAGAGGAGTGTGTAGTGTGGATCTGATCCATATTTTAGGTTATGTACTCAGACTAATTATTCTCAGGTTGGCTTTACTAACAAGTTGACGCCAAATTCATTGAAGTCAGTTGGAAAATCCCCAGTGATGTTAGTGGGCTCTGATCAGGCTTCTGAATCTCTTGTTTTTAAAATAATGTATGATGAAAGATTCAGGAATAAAACTCTAAACACTAGTTAGGGATTCAGGTTGGTGTGCGTAAAATTATAAAAATGGCAAGATATCCCATCTGAAATAACATTTTGAGAGTTTTCCCAGTTATTCTAGGGACTTAGGTACTAGATACACGTTAACTTTATCTTCATTAATGAAGTTTGTGGCTTAGTTCCTTGCCCCACAGAGCAATGCCACAGTGTGGTGGCTTTGAGTATGAACTTTTATGCTCTTTCCGGTTGTAGGTGGGTGTCATTTTTAAGTGTCTCTCTATGTTCCTATGTATTGTTGTGAGGAACCGTATCATGAAAAGGGTCACGTTGGTTGTCTGTAAATGTATTACACTCATCAGCTGTAGAAAAACTGTTTGCCAGTGAAAAGTCGAGCTGTGCAACAAGCTCATTGGAGAAACAGTTGTTTTCCGTGTTGATTGGACTTAATCTTCACTCTGATTTTTGAAACTGTCAAGGCATATCATGGATTTTATTTCATAGAAGTTTTGCTATCATAGCTGTGTAACTGTTTAAGGAATATAACAGCTTTCCACTTTCCTTGAAATTAGAGAATCTCGTACAAATGCCCTTAAATTATGAAGTTCAATTGCCAAAATAACATTCATCCAGCCTGATGGCCAGATATTTCATTAAACTCCCACTGCACAGAGGTTATCTACTGATATCCAGAAGTGAGTACATTAGTGTCTAGGGATAGAGGTAGACAAGCAAAAGACAATAAATGGATTGAAGCAAATACATGCAGTCCCCTGGAGGTCTGGAGTAGTTAGCAGCTGGAGGAGGGCCTGGATATAGAGGTGGATATTGAAACGTTTGATATTCAAGCAGATAAAATTAAGTTGAATCAAGTGTGCAGAAGATGAAGGTGTGAGCTTCAGCGTTCGTGTCTAAATTGAATAATGTTAGAAAGGAAAGCTATGATTTAATAAAGATTTATTTTTTAAAGTTACCTTGACCCCCTCAACTGCATGCGATGCATTCAGCTCTTCAGTGTAGCATGAACATTTATAAGCAATTATTAGGAGATTAATGGCTGAATTTCACCAACCGTGTCGTTGCTTTTCTGTTTAATGATAGAAGAGAAGTTAATGAAAAATGCATAATTTTGACATATAGTGTATAAAATATGTCAGTTTGGGAGATGGGAATTAAGCACAACTTTCCTTTGAATCCATTGTGGGTGATATTGGTGGCAAGAATTTAGTAGCTATGGGACAGTGTTAAAGAACACAGCTAGCAGTGAGATTGTGAACTGGAAAAGCTGCTTTTAGTTCTGAGGGATATACTTAATATCTCTGTCTCCACACAGTGCTAAATGGACTTTTCACAATGTAGGATATACAACATACAGTTTCTGTTTCCTTTAATTTTGAAACTGTTACGTGTTTTATGTATCTATAGGTATATAGGCATATAGAACTTGTTATGTAAGTGTATAGAACAAGTTAGTCTGGATAGATTCTGCACTATGGTTGCAAGAAGCTGCAGGCACATTTGTGAGTCTTCTTCAGGAACCCCTAAAAAGTTGAAGTTCTAACTCCAATAAATCTCAAAATCAGAAATCATAGCGTTTTCCACAGCTGCTGCTTGAATGCTGGGATTGTGCTGAATTCTTAGGCTCCACCTCAAAGCAGGTGACAACAAAAAGTACTCTTAGTTGACTTTCTTGAAGTTTCCTGTATCAGGTCTACAGTGTGCCTTATGCAGATATCTCCAGTGGGTTTGTGGGTGTCTACCGGCTACTGGTTAGAAACAATACACAACATAAAATGATTTTTTTATTTGAAGCACTTATGCACCAACTCTATCTTCTGCAAAAATCTGTTTTATTCAGAGCACAAGAAGAATGTGAAGATTTTTATTATTATTTTAAGTTGACCAAAAGTAGATCAAAAGCTCATTGTTTCAAAGCATTTAGAGAGAATATGTTTTTTTTTCAATTAATGTGGATTGATAAGTCTCCAGAATCTCTGAGGATTATTTCAGAAACATTTTTTCTTTTATGCTGACCTTCTGCTATTAACTTGGAGCAAAGCTTAAAATCAGTATTTAACATTTAATGGAAGGAACAAACTGATTCTGCAGTTTAACTCAACATTTGTAGTAAGATGACTTGTACCCTAATGGCTTGTAATTAATTTTTCTGAAAATCATATTTATGATAGTCTGCAGATTCAAGGCTTTATCTAATACATAATGTTCATTTTGAGCCTTTAATTGCATTTAAATTAAAATTGGCTTAGCAGGAAGATGAATTGTGGGAATGCATCAAACCACCCAGCATGTCCTGAAGATGTGAGCCTGAAAATGCAATTTGGTGGAGATGTGCAGAATCATTTGGAGTTCATTAATTTTTATTGCACAGGTAGTTTTACTAAAGTAGGTTATTTTCTTTGAAATTTATATTTATGTTTATGTCAATAGCTGAATACTGTATTAAGCAATACATCTATTAGAGTTTATTAAGCTGGTCTAATGGGAGTTGTTCATATTGTGCAGAGAGGTAATTTGTGTTTGCCCTTCCTTTTAATTTGGGGATCTGCATTTAGTTCAGCTGAACTACAAGTGTCTATCCTGCCAAAAGAAGTCAAACAGGTGTCATGGGAGGTTTCAGTGTATGCTGTCTTAAAGAATCCTGGGAATTTTGATCTTGTAAGCGGTTTTGCTTCCGACCTTCTAAACCTTTTTGCTCTGAATAATCTTTTTTTTTTTTTTTCATGTCGCTGAGGTTCTGACCCAGCCACTGGAATGAAGGGTTATTGATGTGTAACTCAGTTTTGTGGCTTAATGTGGTGCACTTTGTCCAGCCAGCTTGTAAGTGATCCTTTAAATTGCAGATGCTGCTGAGGTTATACAATTTAATTATAATGTCACTTTACAATTATAAAGAAAAAAAGGCCTTTTGCATTGCTTAATGAATACAAATTGTGCACAAGTTGGAAATACAAAAGAATAAAAATTAACATTTATCCTTCTTGCCAAAGTATTTACATTTTTACAACTGATAAGTAGCACAATAATTCCATTACCTATATCCATTAAACATTTGTGCTTTTCATTTAGTGGTTTGTATACAGTAGTTATTAATAAAATGAAACTGTCAGCATTTGCTGCTTTTGCCCATCCTCTTCTTACCCTTTTTTATTCTATTGCAGACAGAGTAATTAGAGGTTGAAAATGCTATGTGCAAATGCCTGTTACAAGGATTAAATTATATAATCATGGTAATGATTTTCCTTAAAACTCTTACTGCCAACTGTAACATTTTTCACTTCACCAGGTTTTTTTGTGCTGTCGTATTTTATGAGAAAGTGGAAATATTTCTCCGTCCTGACAATCTGCTGCAAGTTACTAGTTTGTGGTCAGATATGATAGAAGCCCATATTCATTTAATACTCGCCAATCAGAACTTGACAGAGGTATTGCTTATTTTCTCATTTCATCACTGAAGCATGCCGGTGTAGTTTAGTCCCTAATTACTCTCAGACTGAGACGTTCCAAATATTCCCATGGTGGTAATATTTTTCTGCCTGGATGAGTCATTACGTTGTTTGGCAGACTGAAACACCAGCCTTTCCTTGTTGGAACACTACCCCTCATGTAGCACCACATCTTTTCCTCACTGCTGTCTGTTCCACGACTTTCATCCTGCTGTGACATTTCAAGCTGTACCGTACGAAAGCACATTTGCCTTCCTTCTATCTGAGTGATTGGACCCGTGCCAGCTCTTTCTTCAGGGCCAAGGACAGGAGACTGGGATAGTCTGAATAGAAGTGCTTAATGATCTAATGGAGCAGTGGCTCTCTCCTGCTGAGAGATAGGGCTTATTTGTTTGCTGGTTAGAGAAAAGGTCAGGGAAATCCTTTTCAACAAAGGCTGTGACAGTGAGAATGTGCAGTACCACACATTCCTGGGGCTTGAATAACTTCATACATCAGGTGTTCCCCTCATGTTAAAAATCCTTCTCTGTTTTCATTTCATTTTCAATATCCTGCAGATGGCAGAGAGATGAAAGTGATGAATTCTACAACTTGGTAATATAAAGCCAAATGTTGTTCCTCCTGATAGAAGGAGACTTTATACTAGAAGTTTAACACCAGGGAAGGTAATGCAGAGAGCTAGTGGTATTTCATAAAGGTGGCTGGTTTTCCTTGTCACTGTTGTGAAGCCTATTTGGTATATGACTTTTAATGGCTTTATGCTTAACAATGCTGTAAACATAGTTTGCATATTTTCCCACTGAGTTTGACAAGGACTGCAATTCCAGTTTGGTCAGTCAAGCGAATTTAGTCTAGATGTTCCACCACAGCAGAGAAACAGCACACTTCTGGGGCTGGGAGATGTACATGCACGGTGATGCTGGCATGGCTCTTGAAATTGCCCAGAGTGTTGCATTAAGCGAGGATTTGGGGCTGTTTAGGGCAGACCTGTACAGGTTTCCTCAAGGGAGGCTGAAGAAGGGGTGTGCTGTGACAGGAGCAGCAGAGGCTGGCTCAATGCCACCGGAAGATCCCTGTGCATGTGAGTGACCTCACTTGGCCAATGATGCTGGCTTCATGCCCAGAATGTGTGTGCGGTGCAACTCAAAGCAGCCATGCCATACCCCAAGATCTGGGCCAAAGGGGGTTTTATTCCATGCTTCAAAGCCAGTATCTGTTTAAAGGGGTACAAGAGACCTCTGAAATGGATTTTTCCCCATACATGTTGTTATTGTTGTGTTTTTTTTTTTCCAGTGGAGTTTTCTATAATTCCAGAGACCATTCTAAGTGAGATGATTTAAGAAATAAACTTTTTTCCCCTCTTTTGTGTTGTCTCCCTGCTTTCTTTACTTTTCTCCTGGGCACTTTTGAAAGCTATTTCTGCTTAGATAGCTTTCACTATGCCTTGCTTTTTGTTTATTTCTGTGAGGCTTTTGCATGGAGACAGGAAAGAGAGAAGCCATTCTTAAAATACGAACATATGGTTTTAGAACCACAGAAATTGGCAAGTGGGGCTCAGGGGTTGATTTAGCACCTGACAGTGCTTTTATTGTTTGTTTTTGCTTGGCTTTTTGTTTTGTTTTTAATTGACTAGATTTCAAGTTGACAGTAGCTATTTTAACAAAATAACTGTGGATTGTTTTTTCTAATGGAGCTGAAGTTTAGCAGGAAACACTGGAGTCGGCAGTGCCATAAAAGGACATGCAGAATGTTCTGATTATAAAAACAATATTCATAATCGATGCTGAAGTTTTTAAATACATGCATCTGCTGCCATTGATGTGATCCCAGGAGATGGGAACCTGAACCCCTGTGGTTATTTCAAGAGTAAGGAAGATTTAAAGATAAACAAATCCACATAAAATTATTCTGATAACATCTTCATAGATTAGGAAGAAGATGCTTGCTATAGTTTTAGACTATCTATCAACTGGTCAGAATCATTATTTTTAAATGGAAAGACTAGATGAATTTAAGTTAAACTGTGTTGCAAAATATTAAGAGTAATACAAAAAAAGAACAAGCAACAACAGGAATTAATTAATAAAATATTTATGAGACAGTAAATAAAAGTGTGTGTGGGGAGGGAAGTAAAAGAGAAGGCAGGTCCCTCCACGTCACGGTTGAACTGCACTGAAGGTGGAATGTGGGATGCTTGCAGTCTGCTCACTCAACTGTATTTGACTAGGGCCGTCATCCCCTCAGCTTTCACAAGCACTGAATGTGTCAAAAATCTTTCAGAGAAAGTGTAAATTTTAACCAGCCTGCTTCTGGTTCATATTTAATGTGGCTTTCAAATGCTTAAATCAGATCAATTCAAGGTATTTCTTCATGAGGTTTCATGGAGGTTAGCATAAATCAACAAGATAGTTCAGTGCGTGAGTACATGTTAATTACAATAGAGGTACAATGCTGATTTGTTAGAATTTGTCTCATTTAGCCCTACTTGAATTAAGGATTTATAATTTGTGCATGCCACGCATTTTTATATGACAATGGCTCTGTTTAAGGGCAGATTTTGACCTAACTTCCAGTGCTGCCAGCTGAGTCAAGAGGTATCTGTGCCTATCTCAAACGTGTTTGAGAACAAACAAGAGTTTCACTCATTCAGCTACTAGGAAGTGGATAATAGTTTTTGTATTATTCTGGTTTCTTGTGTTACAAGCTGTGCATCTAAGGAAGTAATGAAGCTTTAATATGTTATTTTTTAAAAAAATTCTTGTCATGCTGGTACATAAGTTTCTGCATGTATAATACCAACTTCTTAACTAAAATTTCATCCTGAGTTGTAATATCAGAATTCAGTGTAATCCCTTCCTGAAACAAGCCATCCCTTTTGTTATGATTTTGCTATCACTACCTACTAGTGGAAATAAAGTAGGGAGATGTTTGATTTTAAGTATCTGGATTAAACTTTCACGTGGAAGGAAACTGACTGAGAAAGGCTACAAATCTGTCCTAAAATTGCCTGTGAAATGCAGGTGCAGTTGTCCTCAAACAGAAAACAGCTGGGTGTCTTGGAGACAATAGTCTCACTGTGTGACATGCCCTAAATTTTGAATCTTCTTATTTTCAGTATGCAGTGTCAGACTTTTAAGGTGACCTTTTTAAAGTTGCTTTTTAATTTCTTTTTTTTTACCTCCCCTCTCTTTTTATCTAGGATAAGAGTTTCTGACTTATAATTATTAAAGAGGCTGGTAAAACTGCACATATTGAAGAACAGATTCTGTAGTAGTAGTAGTAGCTGGCAGAAATGTTAAGTGCTTTTCACAGTCAACATTCAAACAGATTATCAGATGGCATATTTCACCCTGTTGTTACTTTAAATGAAGTGACCATGAAATCAACAAATCTGCTGTCAGGTGCCTGTCAGGAAGATAGTTCTCCCTGTCACACAATGCTTCACATAACAGGTAGTGTGTTTTTAAGAATCAGTCCTGTGTCACCTCATCAAGTCCTTGTTAAAAGATGAAATAAGACGGATGGTGTTGTCTCCCATAGAGTTGACTGAAATTCAGAAAAAAGCAATGCATGTTATAAAAAACATAGAAAAAGGAAAGTAACGCAGGTGCCAGTAAGATGCCTCTGACTGTGGCATTACTGCCTTTTTCCTTTGTCTTGAGAATGATTATTCACTTTTTCGTGCTTATTCCTTTCAAGGCTGAAAATTAATTGTGTCAAGTTTAAATTCTGTGATAATGACAGGAAGGATTAATCCTCAGTCATCGAACAAATGAGAACTTAGAGTGGTGTTGTGCCACTAGCCGCACGTTCACTTGGAATGCTTAAGACCTGCCTCTGCGCCTAACGGAGATGACACTCATAATTAATTAAGTTATGAGGTGTTGCTAACAATAATTTTGTTCAGGATTCTTAAGTTTAATCATTACATTCGGGGCCAGGGATAAACTAAAATTACCATATTCAGTTTTTCTCTGTATACTTTCATAACAGTTCTACCAAACAAAATAGATTTTTGTCTTGTTCATGAAATTTTAATTATAGCATCATTCTCAGCTTCTCAGTGTAAGGAACTGTCAGCCAGCTTGAACTCTGCTGAGACAGATGCTGCAGGGTTGTTTTTTTTTAATTTTGTTTTGACTTTTCAGATTCACCATTTTTGATAAAAAATAAAAATAGGGAGAGAAGTCACCTTAGTGATATATGGACATCTGTTACTGTAATGTGTTCTTTCATGGCTAGGTTGTGACTAGCATTAGTATATTCAGGCCAGGATGAAAAAAATAACCTTTCCTCACCACAGCTAAGTGTAATTTAAAGATTTTTTGTTATATAAGTAAAGGACTTGTTTAGAGATATTGCTTGCAGAAGCAAGAAAGGAACAGAAACTTCTTCCAGCAGTGTGAAAAAGGAGAGGAGGAGACGGTGCTTCTGAAAGGTGGCCGAGGCACTCAAGGCTGTGTTTTAGGTATAGCGTAGACCATGATTTCAGGGTGAATTTGAATTGGATGCAAAATGGTACAACACCACTGCTCCAAGAAAATTGATACTGAAGCCAATGAAAGGAGTGAGTCACTGAGACACAGGCAGCCAAAATGGCACTGCTTGAAACTTGTGTCTTGTGAGATAAGGCTTTGCCTGGTTTGCATTAAGCCAGTTCTTTTGGGGTGTCCAAGCTGTTTGTCTATTTCATGACTCTGTTGTAAAGTATGTGTTTGATCAGATGTTTGAACCAACTATAATTGCCATTTTTACTTTCCTACAAATTACCTGGTCACATTTTAAATGCATTTTGAGAGTTATTTCCTTTTTTCAAATGCACTTGTGTTTGAGACATTGAAGATACCAAGGCTCCATTTCAGAGTAATTTCAAAGAATCATGAACTAGGATTACATGTGGAAACTGCAGATGGATTACAGGAAAGCGAAAGTTAGGAGAAACATGTTAAACTTTTAGTTGGGTTGACACTTGGCAACACTTTTTAGTGCATTTTCTCTTCTCTGCCTGGTTAAGCTTTTGTCATGATGTAGATATGGAGAAGTGATGTCTTTTGGATTAGAAGCAGAGATGGTGCAGAAAGAGCAAGAAATGTTAATGATGTTTTATGTACTGGCTTCTCTTGTGCTCCATATGGGCAAATGCTGCAACTTTGCTATATTAAAATTGGAGGCAGAGCCCAGCCAAATCTTGCATCATGATTATTAATTTTGCTTATTGTAAAAGCCAAAAGGAGGTTAGAACTCTTAGATACCTTTTCAGCAGTGCCACAAATTATTTTACCCAAATAGTTTATTGTTGCTGTTCTTGTTTTGGCAGAGACAAAAACACAGCCTCATTTGAAAATAAGCATACATTTGAATAAAAAGAATAAATCTGAGACAGGTTGATCCTAGTCCTTGACCAACCTTATTTTTCCAAGTGCACAAGAGGAAATGCGTAGAGGACAGTGTCACAAACACTGAGAGAGTGAATCCTACAGACTACTCTGAGCACAAACCTCTGCAGAAATGGATGGAGTGAAAATCATATCTTCCCTACCCCACTGAGAAAAAGTTAAATGCCTGTAGACATCACACAGATTTTAAACAGTTCTGTTTTAGAAATCATGATAGGATTTTATAGCTCTTCCCCATGTAACTGTCACTAGAGACCAGATATAGAGCTGTAACAAGGATATACGATACACAGGGCCTGAAAAGTAAAGATAGTGGTGAGACTGAAAGTCTTGCACTCATTTAAATAAGACAAATCAGGTAATTTGGTTATAACATTTAGGCAGCAGGAATATGGAATCTTATTCTAGTAAAAGTCATGTAACTTAGAGATCGTTTCTGGATGTGATTCAGTAGGCTCTTCACATGTCTCTGAAATGCAGAGCTAAACGTAATGAAAACCATTCCAAGATCCTCTATTTTTGTCTGCCGCTGTTAAAATGCTGGAATATTTACTACCTTCTTATTTCCAATAGGAGGACTTCTGAGATCTGCAGACAGTTCCTGGACAGTGACACCAGGAGCTCTTAGCTAAAGACCCAAATTCCACTGACAGCAGCTACAGTTAGAGAGGATGATTTCATTCTCTGCTTTGTTTCTGGTTACAAATTTCTGCCTTCTTTGTTGTGATAGCCTGAGCATGTGATGGCATGGCTAGCAGGTAACTAACCAGTCTAGCTGAAGGCTAACCCAGAGAAATCATTCCTGCCCAGTATGGCTCACTGCACGGATGCGCATGTGCTGGCACAAGATAGGAGGTAGAAGCTGAGCACAGAAGTGGGCAGGATGGTGAGGCCTCCTTTTCAGCAGTTTGAAAGTGATGAGAGCTGTGTATTTGTAGGGAAAAAGAAGACGGTAGCACTGAGCAACACTGGATCTTGTTGTCTAGTGCCATTGTTTTCCTAATAATTTTTCCAAACATATTTTGTGCTTAGCCCTCTGGATGATCACTGCACAGGAAAATTTGAGAAATGCATTCTGTAAGGTTTTACTTTAGTTCAAGCATTTAACAAACATACTAAGTAGCACAGCCTTGGATTATTTTTTTTTTTCACTTCTATCACAAAATGAATGAAAAGTTCCCCGTGCTAAAAGCCTATTACTAAGAATGAATACTTAAGTATCACTATTTCCAAAACTACAGGGCAGATATTTTAGTGTAGTGATTTCAAGCCTAAGCCAATCTCTAACTTTCAGAATCTGGGATAACATGGAGTACTGTCTGTTCTCACCATTCCCTGCTCTGGGAATTGTA
Organism: Coracias cyanogaster; assembly: GCA_033124195.1. Classification (NCBI taxonomy): domain Eukaryota; kingdom Metazoa; phylum Chordata; class Aves; order Coraciiformes; family Coraciidae; genus Coracias; species Coracias cyanogaster. Next base: position 196,158 of record JAVSBS010011289.1, read on the forward strand.
AATCTGAATGATCTTACATTGCCTAAGGATGAGAACCACGGTATCAAGGTGGATGTTCTGTTCTACCAACCTGTCCCAAGGTTGCCACAAACACATGGCATATTTTCAGAGAACCTGCACACATCAAGTTCAGTTTCTTAGACACTGCTATGCAGATATTAATGTTAATGTAGGCACAGTACTTCCTGAGGGTATACCAGGAGGACTGGCAGTTTTTAAAGAAAATGTGTATTGAAATACCTAGTTAAATTTATTGCTCTCACACAGGGGTTGTGAGCATATTCCTACCTACCTTAACATACTTTGTGGTGACTGCCACTCTGAAGCTACTACCAGTCCAAAGTTTCATTATTTGAACAGTTATTGGGTTTGAATTTTCGTAAGTGTCTCAAGAGAGCTCCCATCAGGTTTCTTTCAGATGCTTTTCCTTTGTGCACTCACACAGACTCTAGGGAAAGAGACAGAGAGTATATCTACACTGGACTTTCAACTTGCTTTTGGACGTGAATGTACAGTAAGCTCCTTGACAGTCTTTGGTTGGACTGCTCTCAAAGCTCAGAAACTAGCTTGGGTAACTCATCAGTATAGATAGAACTGCCATATAAAGATGCTGTCTGGATTAGGATTATTCAGCACTAGTTGGTAATACAAACAATGTGGTCCTTGGATAACAATTGTTGTTTAACTTCTGTTTCCAAAGTGGCATTGTATTATTTGGGGTTTCACAATGCCTACAGTTCCCACACCCTTAACTGGCATTTCTGTATGTGGAAGTTCATCATATTCCACAGTGGCTGAGATGCTTTTCAATACAGTGAATTGTTTTCTCACAAAGGCTAGTCTTGATGCAGCAGTGAAGTCTTGCAATCCATGGATATCAGATTAAATACATATGAATTATTATCTGTATCAGATTTGTCTTGAAGTCAAAATACTCATTCTAATCTTTTGCAAAATATTCTTGACTGAAGAAACTCAGATTCAGAAACAATCTATCATTTGAATCCCCTGATTATAATATGGATTGATATTCAACTTCTTACACAGTTCAAGCTCTGCCCTAGCACAGTACTTCATTGGATCACAGTGCTGACTAAATTGATGTTTGAAAGTAAACTTCTGTTGGAATAATCTCATAGTTACAAAGCTATTAACATTTTTTTTGTCATCTAGTTTTACTTTTAATTAACTGCCCAAAATTACTTACGCTTCATAGGCTGTTTATTTTGGCCTACAGGGTTAGGATTTACAGAGGACTCCAAAAATGTTTACGTTTTTTAAAAAATGGTTCAACTTTTTTTCTCTTTCTAATAAGAAGGCCTTCTGCATTCAGATATTTTTCAGGTCTTGCCAACTGAAATAGCTATCACAGATTTCAGTGTGGAATTCAGTATCTCTATAATCTGTGATCTACTAGTACTTTATTTACTTGAGTATTTCTTTAGGTCACGTTTCATGCTTCTTGTGCAGTATTGCATCCTTTCCCCATCGCCTATCACATGTAATTTACTGAACTCTTATTCAAAATCTATAGAGGTAATAAAGTTTCCAATGTATAGCCTTAGGAGTAGCTATTTCATTTTGCTGATTTGAGATTTTTTTTTCCCTGCCTCTTCTTTTTCACATTTTCCAATTCAAAAGAAGTATGCATGCTGTCAGACTGAATGAAGTGTTATGACGAGTTAGGTTTACACAAAAGCACTAGCAGAAAGGTAACTACTGTAACAATGATAATATTAGCTAGAGACACCTTGCTTTTGAGGAAAGTCAAATCTGTGCAGATATTTTCACATATGAGAGTGTCAAAATTTAGTGCCTGTTAGGATTTTCAAAGCATCCATGTGTTTTCAAAGCTTTGTTGGAAACCTGTTTATCTTTAGTCCCCTAATTTACTTTAAAAATCTGGTCTGTGTGCTTTTATGAAATTATGCAAAGTTATTTATATAACAGAAGCAATCTACCTCATGACTCTCAAATGCTTGCTGCTTTTTCTTGATGTACATGCACTGGAATCAGTTTCACTCCTGTTAGTCTTGTGCTCCAGAGCATGCACTTCATTCATACTTGTCATTGTGTGGTTGAAAAAACAATATTGTGAATACTAACTTGAGTGCTTTTTACCATGTCTGTTGAAGACATTGTAAGAAATATTTCTTAATTCTAAAAAGAATTAATCTGCGTTCTAAAATATGATAGAACAATTGAATTGTGTTACTATCTGGAGACATCACTTCCTTTACAAAATGCATGGTTAGCATTAGGAACTTGCAGTGACACGATAGTATTGAGTCCAAGGCTACAACTGTCTTACCTAAAAAGTATTCAGATTCCTAATGCTGTGATAATAATACCTACATCAAATGAGCTGACAGGCAAAACAATTTATCACTTTGGAAGTTGAACGTACATATAGGTTTTCACTTAAAAACTTAATTATTGTAAATAGAAAACTGTATCTGATGTTACCTGCCGCGAAACTACTTAATCTTGGATTTCTTCTCTTTCTCTGGAACATCTCCTGCTGGCCCATGATGTCCCCAGACAGATTATAGAACACATTCATCTTATCCAATCTGAGCTTTCTTTGCTGTTATTGTTCCATGGATGTTGTTCATTTTTACTAACAGGAGTCACACAAGACACTGAAAGGACAATTTTCTGTATTTTATTTTCTACTTCCATTTTCTTTGCTTTAAAATGGCCAGATCAATTTAAACTTGATTTAAGTGAAACATTTACAGCTCACACTCAGCAAGTATTCAACCCAAAAGCAAACATTTACAGATGCACTGATGTAACATCCCTGCCCCCAAAGTACATAATGGGGGTACTGTTCAGGAGCTATCCTGCAGGCACCAGTGTGTTGCACAGTACATGTATTCACTGTAGGGGCTCTGATCTGCATATGCAGTAGTTTCTGTATACTCTTTCTATTGGCATAGGAAAAAAAGAAAAAAGAGAAAGAGAGAAAGCCGTCAAATGTGAAGTTATTTAGTTTTTCTCTTCTACAGAAGAGGCCATAATTTGTTTTTATCTCTGGAAAGACTTTTAAAAAATCCTAAATGAAGTGACTGGGCATGTCTGAGGGAGGAAGAAGAGCAAGGCCTGTGGAAATGAAACCAATCTCTTGGTGCAGTCCTGCCACAGGGGTTTTTACCTGAAAGGCGTTAACACAGACACAGTGATTTGGTAAGAACCAAGAGCAGAGTCAGAGTGAAGACCATAAAGGACAGTAGCCAAGGGAGGTTGGTAATCACAAACTGTATTGAATTAAGAAAAACCAAATAGATACCTCTGAAAACAGGCTAGGCATCAGGCTTTGGTCTGCCCGTCTCCTTGTATATACATGTAATCTTGGATCTTGATTGAATATTCCCACTCTGATTTTGTAATTAAAACATCATTTATACTGAGAATAATTAAGACAACTGTACATTTGATTTTAAAATCAGTTTTGAGTATTGTGCCTTGTCAAGATACAAGAATGGCTCCTGCAGCTTTACAACTTAGCATTAAGAGGCAGACAGTGACCGCAGGCACCTGAGTGGAAGGTTTGACAGTTTGATAAATTAGGAATGACACTTGCCAAAATGGCTGTCCTTCCCTCAGCCTGCCAGTGGAGCATTTACACTCTGTTAATTGAATTGGCAATTTGTGTAACAGTACCTGCCCCTGAGCTTTTATAATGCTGGAGCTGCCATTTAGCTTTGATAATCCAGGACTTGGGAATAAGGACGAAAAGCTTCACATGATATTATTGCAGATTTAAAATGACAGTTGGGGACCTTGTTGCCAATTTCCCATTAAATGAGAAATAATTAACAATAGCAATAACAAAGTCTTATAAAGCTGGAAAGTTAAATTGACTTTTCAGCAGTTGTATGGTTTGAAATTGCTTCTAGTATGATTATCAGATTGCCCTTTCAGTATTATATACCCTAAATAGTATAATCTGATGGTCTGGATAGGCAATGTTTTCAAAGCTACCCTGTTTTATTAGTGTAACTCTTCTGATTTATCTGTGGTTTTCTTTAATTTCTTCTTGCCATGTAAAAATTGAGTTATGTTATAATATTTCATACAGATAAAGAACTTAATGAAATATTAGAGATTCTGATTTCCATGGTTATCAGTAATTGAATGACGGCAGCAACAAAATTTTCAGTCATAGATGAATATTGTTAATTATGGGGTTCGTTTTTACAGTTCTACTTGCAGCTGACAGCTTTACTGTCTTTCCCTAAATTTCTGTAGTGTACCTAATGCCATAATCTGAAATGATAATTTCTCAGCAAACTATTATTTTTCTCTAAGACTTCTTGTTTGACGTCTCTGTGAATACTTTTGAAGAATTTGATGTCCAAATACCATAGTAACCAAAGCCCATATAAGTATTAGCCAGCAAAGGCCAGAGTCTTTGCTGTCTTAGGGATAAAAAAAAAAAAAGGCGGCACAGTTGCTACATGTCAGAAGGCTAACTTGTCTATGCAGACTTGCAGCTCTTATTCTTACCCCAAGATTTAGACTTGCAGACTTCAAGTGATGTATTGAAGAGCAGGTGAAGCTACTTTCCCAAGATGGGTCATTTACATCATGAGAATACATTCATAAGATGCCACAAGTACTAGATGAAGCACAGAACAGTCTGATCCATTTCCGACACAATAAATAGTCCAAGACAGTACAAGTTTAATCATTTGCATGCCTGAAAATATATTTTCATCTGATTACTGTGATCTTAGGACTGAGCACAGCTACGTACTGGACAAGGACTGAAATACAGACCCCCACAGACACAGCCCCCTCAAAGATGACCAACAACTCAGAGGGGGATGCAGACTAAAATAATCTCAGTCAATAGGCCTACACTAGGGACAAGTCATACATACATGTGCTTGCTATTATGCTACAGCGTTACATTGGTTGTAAAAGCTATAGTGGCTACAGAATTGCATAGGGGATGAATAGCAGAAACCGGAAAGAGGGAAAAGGAGAGGTAAGCAAAGATGAGCAAATGTGGAGTAAGGAGGAGAAAGATTCGTGATGATACTTACAGTTTGTGCAGGAGGTGATATTTTTCTTTTCTTCTGTAATTGATGAAAAGCAATTGATGATCTTAGAGAATTCTGTTCTGGAAAGGGAATTCAGTGAGAGATAGGCCTATATAAAATTTTGGATGATGTCCATCTTAGAAGGATTGTATACATGTCAGGCACTGGAAGGACTACAGAGAGAGTGCAGAAAGGCACTGGTTACCACTTGGCTGGAGCACGGTGCTGTGCAGCCTCCTACCCTAGCCAGTGCTGAGTCAAAGAGGAACAGCTAACACTGGCAGCCCCAGTGGCAAACTCATGCCCTGCATGGCACGCTCTGTAAAGGAGAGGCAGACTTGGCAGTTAACAGTCAAGGGGATGAAGAAAACAAAGAAATAACAGAGAACAGGAATTAGGGCATGCTACTGTATGTGCTGTTGAAGGTGGGAAGGAGAAATTAGTTTTAGTTGGACTGAAGGCAAAGCTGAGGTAGGAATTTATTACAGTGGATGAGGAATATAGGTAGAAAATAGGTTTCTGGATTTCTTACCAAGAAGAGCTTTAACTGGTTGCTCTTTTTCCTCTACCAAGCCCTTCCACCTTCATGCAAGGAAGGGAAGGAAGAAGGAAATAACTATGACTGGATTGTAAAGTGGGATTTTTTTTTTTCCCAGGGTCTGTACACCTTGAGGTCCTACAGTATTTGTGGGAAACTGCTTCCAACAGTCTGAAGTTCATAGAGTACTAGTTCATGCAGTCCCAGAAATTCTGGATCTGTCATTTTTGAAAATTATTTATCCCATCACTAAATACAGTACTGTTCTGAAGGGGGAAATAAAGATCATCTTGTGATTTGGTCTGAGGCATGAAACTGGAATGCTTTGCCTTCTGTTCTGACAAGTTCTTTGTGTGATTCAGTTGGGTTACACCTCATTTTTTGTATCCGTAGTAAATGACAATGAGAATGATCTCCCTGAAAGTCTTCTGACATGCCTTTCCAAGTTTTAAAAACATAGTTCTTTCAATATAGCTTTACAAAACTTTTTTTTATGTATAAAGGTTTTTTTACATAGGTTGCAATCCAAACTAAATAGAAGTTTTCAATACTAATTAGTCGTATTCAAACATCACTTGATGAAATGTTTTCTAGTTACAGATTTAGACATCAGTGTAAAAAGATAGCAGTTTCCAGGGTCCTTCATGGCATGAGGAACTCTGTTGCAGATTTACACCTGTAGCAGAAACGAGTGCAGGTACACTGGGAAAAACTTATTTACTTGTCTGTAACTTTGAAAGTTAGCATGTTGCTATTAGCCGATTAAAACACAAATAATAGTCTACCATTACCATCTTTTTTTCATGTATAGAGAAACAGGGGAGAACCCTACTGTAAGAGACACCATGTTCCAGAATCATGGTGTAATACCTTTAAGTGTATTCCCAGAACAACTGGGTTACTATGCTGCTTGTGTACCCATTTGTCGTAGAGAACTTTTAAGTTCTTTCCAAGTCTGCTTCTGGAATTTCTCTCCTTATTACATACATTTGACACAGTATCCCATGGCATCCTCGCAGCTAAACTGAGGAAGTGTGGTCTGGACGATTGGGTAGTGAGGTGGATTGTGAACTGGCTGTGGGAAAGAAGCCAGAGAATTGTGGTCAATGGGACAGAGTCTAGTTGAAGGCCTATATCTAGTGGAGTCCCTCAAGGGTCAGTACTGGGACCTGTTCTATTCAATATATTCATCAACAACTTGGATGAGGGAATAGAGTGCACTGTCAGCAAGTTTGCTGATGACAAAACTGAGAGGAGTGGCTGACACACCAGAAGGATGTGCTGCCATTCAGTGAGACGTAGACAGGCTGGAGAGTTGGGCGGGGGAGAAATTTAATGAAATACAAGGGCAAGTGTAGAGTCTTGCATCTGGGCAAGAACAAACCCATGTACCAGTATAAGTTGGGGACTGACCTGTTGGGGAGCAGTGTAGATGAAAGGGACCTGGGGGTCCTGGTGGACAGCAGGATGACTATGACCCAGCAATGTGCCCTTGTGGCCAAGAAGGCCAATGGCATCCTGGGGTGTATTACAAGGGGAGTAGCAAGTAGGTCAAGAGGGGTTCTCCTCCCCCTCTACTCTGCCCTGGTGAGACTGCATCTGGAATATTGTGTCCAGTTCTGGGCCCCTCAGTTCAAGAAGGA
>JAVSBS010011289.1:203489-216147 GCA_033124195.1 Coracias cyanogaster
TAAGCATGAAGCCTGGTGTTACAAAGCTAATCCACTGACGTTTTTGGAACGTGTACAGCTTGCCCAAGTTAGTTTATATTGAATCAAATCCAGCTCTAACACATTTTTTATAATTGGATGTGAGAACAAGTATGCTCACCTCCATGAGGTGGACCTCAGTGCATCTACTGCCACTGGTAAGCTCACAAAAATCTTTCTTTGTTGCCCCAGTACCTTTCCACTTGTCCCCGAGCTTCATTCACAATTTCTGCTATTACTACAGCCTTACTAATTTCCTGTGACAACTTTTTGAGACCTAAAGCTTCCCACTAGACCCTTTGGAAATTCTAAGTCACCCAATCACACATAGTGGCCACATTTCCTTTGCTGTTTCATTCTCTTTTTGTGTATCCACTTCTCCTGAGGGAAGCAAGTCCCTGCAAGTCCCTATAGCACATGTGTCTGTGAAGAACTTCTAGTGCCTGGGAATCCTTTAATAACAGAATTTGGCTTATGCTGGAGAACCAGAGAAAACTGAATAAGTAAAGTTACTGAAGATCTGGGTTCTCCATAATGGCTGCCTTCAAAATGAAAAGAAAAAATAGTGAAACACGTTATAGCCTGTTTCGGTTTTTCTGACAAGGAAGTAATTTCAACATTCCAGGCTAGATTCTCCTTAGTTCTACTCTTAAAATAGAGAGAAGATCCCATTAGCGTCTTAAGTACACCAACTAGTCCAGTTCAGAAGGCATCAAGGTGGGTATAAGGGCCCATCTTTACATTCCCAGATAACCTAATTCACTCAAAAGAGTAACAGCTTTTGTGGCAAACGGACCCATTATTTTTGAAATGTCTTTTTAAGTCAGCTACAAAGAACTACAACTCCCATGAATCATTAGGGAATCTTCCAGAAGCCGGAAGTGATATCAGACACGGCAAGATATAAAAGCTCAAAGGAAAACAAAGCCTCCCTCTTTCCACGGTGACATCTAGGGAGGAAGGTCACTGCGCCAAGGCTCTGCCTTCCCTCCCCCACCCAGGCCTCGCGGCTGAGGGTCGGGGGGATGGGGAGAAACAGCTAAGGGAAAGCAGCCGAACAGAGCTGCCCAGTGCAGAAGACACCCCCGCCCCGTGCCACCGCTGGCTGCTTCTGGAACTGTGCCAAGTTCAAACGCCGAAAGGTTTGGAGCCAGAGGTGGGGGAGGGGAGAAGCTACGGCCCCTGCTGCCGGGAATGCCGCTTAAAGAAAAGAATCCTAAATGCCTCCCACCGCCGGGGAAGCCTGAACCCGAGCACAGTGAGGAGGGGAAAAACCGACACTGTGGGATTGGCACCAAGCCAAGCTGCTGCCTGCCCAGCTGTCGCTGGTGCCACCCAATGCAGGGGGCACCACGCCAAGAAACCTGCTGCTCCAAAGGCGGAGCACTGCAGGAATTACAGCAAGAAGCTGTCGTTGGTGCTGAAGAAACCTGCCGCCCCAAGCTGGGAGCGTTGCAGAAAGAAGCTGCGCAATTCTAAACTAGCACCATATTGAAGAAGCCGCATGCTGCTGCCGAGTCGTGAGCCGCGTGCCGCTGCTGAAAAACTGCGGCAAAAAGCCGTCATCATCGCCGTCGGACAGACTCCGATCGCACCGAAAAGCTGGCAAGTCGCCACCATCATCAGAACTGCCCAAGTCTGCTGACCGAACGTCGTCGACCCAAACATCACCACATGCCGGAAGAGGATAGAAACTGACATCTACACACACGCACGCACCACACCACACCAGGTTGACTGAGGGGGAGCGAGTGGGTGGGCATGGCATCCTTTGATATCGTAATATCTCCATAGAGTAAATAAGGTTTGTTAGAATTTATTTGGTAATAAACTTGTTAAATACTCATCAATCTCCGTGGTTGCCTACGAACTTGCTGGGGTAGTATCTCGCCTTGCCCTTGATCCTCTTCCCTTTTGGGAAGCAGTACGGACGCTGGCGCCCGGACTGCGACAGCACTAGAACCTGGCTTAGAGCAACTCCGGCCGGGAGCAGCGGTGGCTGCTGGCTTGGTGCCCACTTCCTCAGTACGCTCTTTCTAGCACAACAGTGGTTTTCTTTGGCTTGCTACTTCTTCGGCTCGCAGCCTTAAACGGCTCAGGGCAGTTGCACACCCAGAGTCCTTCCCCGCGGCGATGGCAGCACGTGCCCAGCTGGGCGCACGCGCGTACTTGGGAAACAGAGTTCAGCAGGTTCAGCGAGTACTTATGGCGTGAGTCCAAAAGAGAGAGAGAGAGAGACGGAGAGATAGAGACACTGGATACGACCACAGCGACAGGAACGGCCACGACGAGCCTCCAGGCTACGGTCCCGATGGTACTCTCTCAATGTAGCGGGAAGGGGGAAAGAGAAAGTTTTCTGTTTTCCCTCAGATTTTATACCTTGCCGCGTCCCCCACATCTTCCAACTTCCAGCTTCCAGAGGACTTCCCAATGATTCATGGGAGTTGTAGTTCCTTTTAGCTGACTTAGACATTTCAAAATAGTGGGTCGGTTACCCACAGGACCTTAAAGATCATCTAGTTCCAATCCCCCTGCCATAGGCAGGGACACCAGCCACTAGATCAGGTTGCTCAAAGTCTCATCCAACCTGGTCTAGAACATTGCTGGGGATGGGGCATGCACAACCTCTGTAGGCAACCTGCTCTGGTGCCTCACCACCCTCATAGTGAAGAATTTCTTCCTTACATCTAATCTAAGTCTACCCTCTTTCAGTTTAAAGCCTTTGCATCTTGTCATATGTAGCTTACATTTGTCCCTTCCTCCTGGCTTTTCAGACTTTGGTGCAAAGCTGGTTCAATTTGTGTTGTCTTCATATCTTTCTAAAACTCATCTCAGAGCCTTTTCTCTTTACTTTTATTATAGGATTTCACAAACACCAGGAGCAGCCTGTTAATTTATTTTGCTTTCTGGTTCATTTTCACTTAGGACTCAGCAAAACACAAAACAATTATCTCTAATACTCAGTATAGAATATTTTCTATACTCAGTATAGAATATGTCCAAGTATAATTTTAATACTTGGAGAGATTTATGTTTGCCCACTCCTAACTGAAAAACAAAAAGACAGAAAATCTCCCTATACCCTATTTTCACTGTGTTTGTTTATGCCTCCCTTGGAAGAGGTTGGAGATTCCCTGGGGAAGCTAGCTTCACAGTTTGAGCTCCATAGACTTACGACTGGCTCTTACCCTATGATGTGTGGTGTAAAACAAGAAGAACTCCATATATACATTATTTATTGCGTAAGAATAATTGGTGTGTGTAAGACAAAGAGGACTGCAGAAGTTCTGGAAAGATTTAAATCCATGTGTTTAAGTATGTGATTCTGTGAACAATGAGTCTTAACGAGTGTTGTCTTTAGTAAAAACATTAAATATGTCTGTTTAGGACTCACTGTTCTCCCGTACTTATTTCTATTTTTATATTAGTTAATGAGAGAAGCTGCTAGTCTTCCTAACTAAAGAGCAATTAAAAAAATCTAACTGCTCTTCAGTCCTACCACATAACTGTTCTTGATATTCAGTGTCTAGTGAAATCTTCCACAGTGCATTTGCAGGAGTTTATAAGGGAATTTATAACACCAATTGTTATTTTATGCCCACTTCTCTTGCAGAATTGTGTATGTGATAAGCAATACAGAAAAGAAAGAGCTGAGAAGATCTTTGCAAGAATATATTTTTTATAAGTCCTCTGAAAAGGTCTGTTTTAGTAAATTTGCAAATAAATGATTTTGCGTCAAGTAGCCAGTAGATTTGCATGTTAGTTTCTGCTCCTTTCAGATGAGTAGTCTGCATATAAGCTTACAGGAACTTTCACAAGAATTCTTGTTTTGGAGATACTCTGTTTTGTATGAAATAGTTTCAGAGTCATTGAGACACTGAGCAAGGATAAAACTGGAGTGTTTTTTAGCTTAGGAGTGAAGACAACTTGTCAGGATATGGGAATTCTTGCTCCCTGTGTTCAGTTATTTATGCATAGTCCAAAAGTGTCAACAGAAAAAGTAGGTACTACCTGAACTCAGAGTAGTTCATAGCTGGAGTTAAGATTCTCCCAAGGGAGAAGTGAGAATTTTTTTTTTTATCTGAACTGGAATAGATTTTTATTTTTGTATTACAAGGGGTTGCAACAATTGGATACTGAAGCAAGAAAATTATTTGTATAGCTTTGTGCATAAATTCTGATGATTTTTTTACTTACCCTTGCAATGGAGGCACGTTTAGAAGGGATGAATCTTTACTATAGTCATATATTTGAACCACCTTTGATGTCAAATTTTGAACATAATCTGAAATTTACAGTTTTAGTCTACACTAAAATATGATCACAGTTCTTCCAAGAATCACAAGCAGTCGAGTTTACTGTAAATGCTATCAATCAAAATTGCACAGCAATTTTTTTGCTCTGCACCATTCTGTCTAACCCTTTAAAAAGAGATCAGAACAGTTGGGTGCTACCCAGACCAGTCTTGGGGAATTTTGGTTCTTAATCCAAACTTCAGATCTCATGTTTGGTGATTTCAGCATATGCTGCTAAGTTTTGATTGGGAAGAAACACTTCCAGAATACAAGATTTTCTGTGACTTTTTGTGGCTAAAGTTTGAAGAAAATTTAACTTTGGTTATGTTTTGTTATTTTAAATGTGCATCTAGGAAATGGTAAAGAGAGAATTTTCTCACTTCATGAAGTGAATTTAGTTATGTTTGATTCAGAGAGAAGGAAAAAGGTGTTTTGCTGAATACGTATTTTTAAAGGGCAACAAAAATTCTATTTACATATAGGCGCTTTAACAGCCCACAGTAAGAAACTAGAATACTACCAGTTCCTCAAAATGATGTGGTGGTTAAGGTGACTGACTCGTATGCTGAAAAGCCTGTGGGTTTGGTGTTGAGGTTTATTTTGTACTGCAGGATAATAATTCAAATTCAAGCCTGTATAATAATCACATTGAGATATTATTTTTAAGCAGACTTATAAAATATTGTTCTAAATCATACTGATAATTTTCAGACTTTAAAGTTTTAAGAGCTTGTAATAAGCAGCCTTGCATCTACTGTTTTGTGTTTTTATGGTTGTTTCCTAGTGGAACATAAAAACTGCACTAAAAGCTGGAAAAGTTACACTATTTGTAACTGCTTCAGTTTCACGTAAGCAGAGACTTGAAAGATGTTGCATGAAAACTCACTTTTTTCTGTAATGAAGACTGTATATTCATTCCCCCTTGGCATGAGAGTTGTCTGAGGTTTACAATGAAATATCTAACCAAATCTCTTCACAATATATCACCCTGTTTACCTTGACTTTCAGTGAGGCTTCAGTTTTACTCCCAAATCTTCAAATATTATGTTTAGACCCTATTAACCTACTGATTCCAGTGAGAGAAGGTACTTTTCTTACTTTGGAAAATTGGATTCAGGTTACTGAATTATTTAATCACTTTGGAACATTTTACTGCTTGCCGTGAGCAATAAACATGACGCACTTTCGAAGATGTTGCTCTTTGCTATAAACAATAAAAGTAACCTCTTTGTACATCTATAATCACTGAATATGGGGAAGCAGCATTAAAATATGAAGAAATTTCCCACATACAGAATTTCACAAGGTCAGTTCAGTAACTGTGTACATTTCAGCAGTATTTATGTTAAATCATTGTATTGATTGTTAAATAGTTTGTAAACAGAAATGATTTTTGTGGTCTAATATGCAGAATGAGTTGGTTTTCCACTTTACAAAGTTAATGCTTCAGAGCCTGATAGGAAAATCAGGCTCCAAGTGTGATTTTTTTGTACTCCTTTAGCCCTGATAAAGAAATTACTCCCCCTAGTAATATGGAATTGCAGAATTAAAATACTTCTCTGGATGTAACATTTGAAGATTTTAAACAAATTATTTAACTCTTTCAAAAGGATGTCCTGTATTCCTTTAATGCTATATGCGGGTAAAGCAGTGGAAGAGCATTGGATATTTCACAACATAGTTTAATTCCAAAATGTCCAGTGGGAGTTCACCTGGAATATTGTTTTGAAGATGCCTTCAAATGCCTTTTGTGCCAAGAAAGCTAATTTTTTGTATTTTAAAATTAATTTAGCCAAAATCTGGATTAGCTATGTTGCATCCCCTTAACCACAGACATGTAAACCTCAGGATAGACAGCTGTTTGGATGTTTCAGACTGGGACTCCTGCCCTCAGTAAACATATTTGATTCTCCTACATGGTCACTTGGCTGCATGTGCTCATGCCCATATGCTTGGATGGCATTGTGCCTGCTTGCTAGCTGGTCAAACTGTTCCATTAGGGCTTAGATGCCAAGATAACAGGTTGAGTTGGGCACCATCTATCACAGCATGCATTCTATCACTTCTGAAGGAAATCTTTCCTCAGGAACAAGATGCCACACTCCACAACTTGCCTTTTTACATTCATCTTTCTCGCCGTTTAGATGTTAAAAACACCCCAAAAAGAAGATAGGAGAAAAGGACAGATTTAGGTGAAGTTTTTGGTTTTCAAAATTGTCATTTTGGCTGTGGCATAAACTCATGAAGTCCACAGGGATTTAGAAATTCATGCAAAATGAATAGTGTACGAGCCCTCAGGCAATCTGCATTAATTCAAGCTTAAATCAGACAACACCATAAGTGGGCAAAGTGTAAAAGAAGTAAGAGAGTCACTGAAAAATTTTACAGTTTGCCTTAGATAGCTGGGAAAGGCCATTGTAATAGTCTCAATGTTTCTTTTTTGTTTACAACAGCTGATAAAGTCAAGGAAGAAGAAGCATGCTTTCAGGTTCAGTGTCATTTTCCTACAAACTTTGCTTTAATATTATTTTTGGATTAGTGTAGTTATGTAAACACACTGAATATGTGAAGCAAAATGTACTATTATTTAGACATAAAAACAGTAAAGGCAGAACAGATTTGGGAATAGTCATAAAAAAACAAGAAAATTCATTGCTTCTTATACATCAGCAGAAACTATGTTACTAGACATTATTGTGCTCAATTTGGTGATACCTCCAAAATGAGCTAGGAAAGAGGCAGCAGCCTCTTAGACAAAGTAGTTGTTCAGCTGAGCCTTATCGCCTTAAACACTGGGTAAAGGAAATAGTGTATATACTGATTCAGAACAGGGAAGTGCCTCCAATGACTCCTGTATCTGGGAGGTAAGAGTATGGCATATATAATATCACACAGCAAGCTTATTGAGACTTGAAGAACTGGCTCTGGAACAGCATTGTTTTTGTAGCGTTTACACCACAGTATCTGTGGAAGGTTGGTTAGCAAGAGTAAAAAGCTTAAAATTTGCTTTTTACTGACAGACACCAAAAGGATTGACTATGGTCTATAGAAAGCAAATATGAAAATGGTCAGAATTTGATTTTTTGCCGTCAAACATACTAATTACATTTCTTTTTTTCCTATTTTCCTTCCACAAGTCTTGCCGCATTGCACTTTGGGACACTTTCTTGGCTGCCATGTTACTACAAATTTAATTGTTTAATTTCAAATAATTTTTTAGAACTCTAATTACATGAAAGAAAAGAAGAAGTTGTCAGGGTTCCAGAAGCATCTACTGCTGTAAATGTGTTATAAAACCTTAATGCTGTGTCCATTCTAATTAATATAGATTTATTAAAACCGGCATGACTTTTAGACCATTTTCATTGAAGCAACTGAGAATAAATCAGACAGAGAAGCAACAGATGAAGGACTTTTAAGCAGCTTAGTGGCCTAAATCACTTGTTAGTCCCTGTCTTTTCTTGGATGTGTTACACAGTTCACATTTTTTCCACTGAAAATGAATTATTTGGATAATGAGAGAAAAAACCTCAGATTTGTTGAATTAACTTGTAAGACTGATGGTGATGTTTTTGTTACTGAGTGCACAGACAGGACAGTGACTCTTAAAGTTACTCTGCTACATGGGACCTGGGTTATACTTACCATTAAGTAAGTTTTCCTGCTTTATGTCTTAATGTCATCTCTGTCTGTTCAAATTCTGAATATATCAGACGGTAGAAGAGTTGCTGTTTGATCCTGGCCTTCAGCCAACTACGCAACGGGAGGGCAAAGGAGCCGTAGCTCTTCTGGTGCTGATGCTGAGAGAGAGAGAGGTGTGGCTTCTCTCCCCTTTTATAGACTTCTTATCTTGTTTTCTAGAAGAATCCATCATTTTTGACAATCCCAGGATCCTCGGGGTGAGGCCAAAGATCTATGCAAAGGCTCATGGGAGCCGCAAAGCATTACTGGGAAAGGAGTTTACTGCTTCAGTGAGACATAAATCTCTGTTCACCACAGGTTTAAAATACAGAAAGAAAGGCAAAGTCTCATGGCAAACAGATTAACCCCAAAAGTGTCCAGGATGCATACTAGTGTTGCTATATTCAGGAGAAAAGGTCACTGAAAAATTGTAGGGCAGGCTTTGTACTTTTTACTTGGGAAAATTATCTTCTAAAACAAAGCCTGCATTTTTTTTTATTTCAGTATTCAGTTCTTCTCTGAAGTCCTAAAAGAGAAGAATGGCACGTAATTTCCATAAGGACAGCTGGAGTAGGAGGGAAATGGCACATTTCTAAAACATATGTATTATATGTTGAATGCCAGTGCACAAAGCACTTCAGGTTCGTGTTATATGCTTACATCTTGGGTGTTGCTGGCACTCAGTCAAGTGTTAACTCATTTGGCTATGTGTAGAGGTTCTGAGAATATTAATGAGAGCACTGAAAAAAACCCACACCAAAAAAACCCCAAAAGAACTCAGAGGTGCTGCCGTTTGTCTCCAGGTTTGATGGATCCAGGTGGGACACACTGCACTCTGTAATCACAGTGTGAAATTTAGAAATATCACTGTAGAAAGACCAGAAGAGAATGTGACTACTTATTCATGCCAAAGTACAGTAGTGTTGCTGAAGCTTGTATTCAAGAATGTTTTGTAAATTGGGAAGCATCACAAAAGTAAGACCATCTATTCCACCGTATGAAGAAATTTGTTTTCAAGCAATCTACAGTATCCTCATCATTGTGTAAAATATTTTGTGACAGTTTTATCTGAAAATATATAATTTGTTTAATCATGCCATTGTATGTTAGCCTCATTTGAAAGTATTAGCAGGTAGGAAAGAAATAATAGTTATTAGACCATCACCTAAAGCTAGAATTTTGATTGTTTCTATCCTTTTTGCAAATACAGGAGTCTGGCCTGCATAGGAGAAGAGAGTACAGCTGCAGTGCAGGAAGAAATGAAATACACTTAATATATAATATATAATATAACTTCATCCAAATCTATCTGTATTTTTCTGACTTCCTATTACTTTCTCCATTTTAAATATAGGTTATCCCTTTGCCAGAAGAACATTCTGGTGGCAATCTGCAATCCTCTTTCACTGAAATAGAAGCCTTATAAGAAATCTTTGTTGTTGAAACACATTTTCTGGTTGGCTTATGATATTATAAATTTTTCTGACCTCTAGTATGAGCATTGTAAATCCTCCAAAATAGATTCTGCCACTGAAAAGTTGCTAAGCAACTAATCCCATCTGATCTATTTTAGTTCAAATAAATTGAACAGACAGATAAAAGAGAGTTTATAAACCTAATGGGTTGTAAAAACCAAACAAACATAAACCCATAAACAAATAGACATATAATGTATTTTATCTCAAAATAAATAATTCTGCAGAAAAAAAGCCCACAAGAGCTATCTGAAGGGATTTTAAGGAAAAGCAGAGGGTCAGTATTGCCACTTCATGGGTCCAGACTGGCTGTCACCTCAGTCTACTCTTTGGTGGCCTTAATGATCCTTAAATGTCCTTTTTGCTGGGTATTTTTCCTTGCCTGATGTATATGTGACATTTAGGTAATCAAAATAAACTGCTACTCATCTCTCAAAAGAGCTGTCTCTTTTTTTATTTTTAAATTTAGGTGTGAACTAGGGGGAAAGCTGCTCTGTATTTCCACGCACTGCTACCCACAATACCTCACACTGTTCTGTTGTTGCAGTCTGGTCTTCAGAGCTAGGCAGTTAAAAACAGAAGAAGGAGGAGCTGGAGCTTCTTGCTGAGAATCAGAGGAGGTGCCACTGGCCTGGCATGGCCCTCCAGACACCCATCATCTTTACAGCCAAATAGTTTTTCCTGTCTGAGGCAAACTGTGGATGGCATTTGTCTGCATGGATGACTATGAGGCTTTCTTTTTCCATATTGTTTTGTCTCTCATGAGTTCATATTCTTGGAAAGAAAAGACTTTTGTCTTTTATTTCTAAGCCAGGACTCTGGCAGTTTCAGCTGCTTCCACAGGATTGCCTCTGCCTCGGATTTTGAGGCTCGAGTTTCTGTAATTTATAGTAACCACTGTAAGTCTGTTCTTATCACAATAATCCCTTGGATGCTTTCACCTCTACAGGACACTGTGCATTCTTCCCTTCTATGATCAGCACTTCAGCACAAAATTAGTGTCACAAAATGTAGTACATGTTCTTAAGGAAGAGAAAACTGATTTTATTATACAAAATCTTTATGCACCTTTATTTTAACATCTCAGGCTCTTACAGTCACAAGTGCCAAGATGTGTTCAGGAAGTCTGGCTAGGGTACCTGTGTGAAGCACAAGAATGAGGGATGCTGTCTGCGTCTTTTGAGTACCTCTTGCCTGGTAACAGCAAAGCAGTTTTTGGACAGATCCTTTGTATCCCGTAGGAAATACTAGCTGCAGTGAGGTAATCATTTGCCTCAGTTCAAGCTTCACCTTTCATAAATCTTGGGTCAGGTTGCTGCCCATTGACTCTTCTACTTTGTTTGAAATACACAGATTTGGGAGACACATCCATAGCTTTTCCTGTTGAAGTAACAGAAAAACAGAGGTATATTTGATACGTCACAGCCTTCTACCCATTTTTCTGGTGTAAGGTGTAAGGATTACAAGGTTTTCTGGTGATGGATTGTCTGGCCTGCAGGGTCATCCAGAAAGCCTGACTTGCAGAAACAACATTCATTCCAACTCTAATACTACATATCGTTACTAATTTCTGCACTGATTTATGAGCAGAGTCACAGCTCTGTGACAAGCCTTTAAGCTTGAGAGGTGTCTTTGAGGCAAAATGCTGGTAATTAGAACATAGAAAATAAATCTTCTCACACTGTTTGGTTGCACATTTATATGCTGCAAATGTCATACTGGAGGTCTTTAAAGTGATCACTAGGACAGATGAAAACCTTAAAGTGAAAATGGCAATTATAAGAAAAGTTAACGAGAATAAAAAAAGCAGCAGCCTCTCTTCACCATTTCCGGTAAGAGAATGGTCCTTCTAAGGCCTGACACAAATCTAGGACTTTTCCACCGACTTGTTTGGGCCAACTCTCTGTTTTCTTTTAGTGTAAAAACTACTTCATCTAAAGCAAAGGCTAATACATAATTCAGAATTATACAGGCACCTCGAATCACATTGTATTCTCATTATTATTCACTTGAGGAACAACTTCTGGTCCAGACTTGTTAAGCTGTTGACAGAGAAATCAGTCACTCCTTAGAAATAAAGGAATGGAAATGAGTTATTTCTATTTTTTCGTGGTGTTTATGCAAGTTTCCCCTTAAGCACTTACCAGAATGAAGGCTTCTCATCTAACACTTTACTTCTGCACATCTTTTCACTGGGACTGAGAAAATAAAATAATAGTCACACTAATGGATTGAAAAAAGGAATCATTGGAGAGGAAACACTCCAGAAGCAGGTAACTCTCACTACTTACTGAATACAGTCAGCGTAATGATTAGACCCTTTTAATTACTGTCATTTCAAGTGAATGCTATTCATGGAAATTCCAAGTGCTCATCTGGAAAGCAGATTCTCTCCTAAAATAAGGAGGAGAAATAGGGATTTGAAGAGCTAGCTCTTCCCCTGGTATTTTTGCAGACAGGTTTTCTCTTAGCATGCCAGCTTTTGTCCCACTCTCTCATTTTAAGGAGATCTTGGGAGTGAAGAAACTTGACTGAGACTCAGATTTGTACTAAATTCTTATGTTTTGCAGATACTCTGCAGTAGCTTAAAGAAACTTTTTAGTTTGTCTGGTATTCTTCTTACCAAATAGGTATCACACTCTGATCTCTCTTCCATTGCTGACTTCTCTGGCCTATTCAGTCTGACATCACTTCAGGAAAGGACAACCCGCTTTTAATTTTCCCAGTTGAAGCCCTCATCATGGCTGACCAGCAAGTACGCACCCTCGTAGGACTCAAGAATCTGCACGAGCCACTTTATGGTGGTGATATCCAAATTATTGGTGGGCTCATCAAGCAGGAGGAATTGCGGGCTGGGCTCGGCCAAGAGCACCCGGGCAAATTCTGCGCGGAAGCGTTCGCCGCCCGATAGTAGGCCTGCGCGGCGGTGCACTTGGTCCTCGCGAAATAATAGCTGCGCCAATTGATCGCGGATGGATTGTGGGCTAGCAGAGGGATTAGCCTCCGTGACCATTTCTAAGATTGTGCGGTCTTCTGGCAGGGTGATTTTCTGCCGCAAATATCCACAGTCCAAGCTGTATTCAACGTCACCGCGCGAAATCGCATTAAGGAATGTAGTTTTCCCGCTGCCGTTTGGTCCCATTAGGCGTACATGTTCAGGTCCGGTTAAATCCACGATGCTGCTGGTGA
>JAVSBS010011289.1:216247-241002 GCA_033124195.1 Coracias cyanogaster
GCCCATGGGAGCCGCAAAGCATTACTGGGAAAGGAGTTCACTGCCTCAGTGAGACATAAATCTCCGTTCACCACACTTGATATTAATATAATTTAATGTGAAGTAAGCATGTTTCAGTTTAACTCGCCCATATGTACTTAAAGCAGTCAATATTAATTAAGAATCAAAACTGTTTGCTTTCTTTCATTCCTCCTCCACTGTTAAACAAGTCATTCATATCTTTACTACTTTGGCAAAGCTAGTCTAGTACAGATTGCAAGAGCTGAGCCTTGGTTTTGTCTTTTTTTTTTTTCCCCCCATGAGTAAAATCAGTATAACAAGGTTATTTAATATAAAGGCTCAGGAGGGGTCTTGGGCTCAAATGGCTGTCTTTAGTTGTTGTGGGATTTTGTTGGATATCATTAGACACTGAGTAACATAGACAGGGAGCATTGACAGAGTATAAGAGCCAGGAATGGAAAAGCTCTGAGTTTGGTACTGCTGCCGTGTTTCAGCAGGACTTTGTCTAACCTCAAGCATGGGAAATTCCAGGGACTTGTGATCTTTCAGAATTAGCCTTATACCTCTCTCTGTACCTTAGTTTATCTGTGTGTGAAATATATTAATTATGCACAACTAGTTTTGTAGTAATCTATGAAATTCCTGGATGAAAAACACTGCAAGAATGCAGGGTAATATTCTGCGTAGTAACACCATCTGCTGTGCAGCAACTGTGGAAGTCATTAGAGAAGAAATAGGAGAAAATAGTTCATGTTGTCATAGTAAGCTACCCTTTCTTTCTCTTTGGGTTATTGTGTGCTTTAGCACTGCACAGGTAGGTTCTGAGGATCAGCAGCATTTAGGGGTTAGTCTCAGCAGAATTTCCAGATCCTGCTTTCTAATTCAAATTTATTCTATGGTAAACTGTCTGAGCTGAGCTGTTGTGAGCTATGAGTTCTCTATAAGCTCATGGAAAATATTATTGACTGATTGTTACTAATGGGGATATAGAATATAAGTACTAACATACCAATGTGTGCTTTTTAACATGTAGGGCACATTTGAAGATTGTGTGTGGTTTGGGGATTTTTTTTCCCCACTAGACTTAAAATACATATGGATATTTTGTAGTCCTAATTGTTGTGGCTTTTTGAATTACCTCCTTGTTGTTGTGATTGCAAGAATAGTGAGCTTAATAAATTAGGTAAATTTTGGTAAAAGAGACCTCTAAAATTTGTTATGAACACAATCCAAAGAGTCATGACTTAAAAAGAATTACAGGTTCTGTTCTAATATAAACTAGAAACATCATGAAGCAATTCTCACTCTCTTGCTATCAAGAATGATACTTTATCTCTTGTAGATACATAACTTGGTTGAAAACTTATCATTATTTTTGACAACAAATAAGATGTTAACTCAGGTTACATCATAAGGCTTCTATTACAGCTCTACAAAGCAGGACAGCCAAATTGTCTGTGTTAAAGATGTGGAAACTGAGGCTTGGGGAGGTGAAAAAAATTATTTCATGTTTTCCACTAGGCCACTAGCATATTTAACAAACAAAAATAGTCCTCATCACCAGGCTAGTGCTCTGTCCTTTAATTTTGCACATAAATATATGTTTCTGCTTCTAAGTAAGTGAGACAGAAATGGAGAATTAAACTGAACTTTTTTTTCAAACAAAAAAAATAAGACCTAAGGGTGCACGTCGCTAACTTTTTTTATTGTCAGCAAAATGAAGTAGATATTTTGCAGAGGAAAATAAGTTTAGGCTGTGGTTCTACAAATATTAATAATTAATTGTTAATATTAATATGAGCAGAGCACCATAGATTTGAATTAATTTAGGCATGGGCGTACAATCAGATTTTGTTGGATTAGTCAAAGGCTATTCAGGGGGTTAATGCCAGCTTTATCCTTTTATACGAACTTCATGCTGGCTGGAGGAAGACAGGACATTCCTGGATAGAATGTAAGGGTTTAAAGTTAAGTCTTCAAAAGAGTTGTCAACAGAGATGGCTCTGCAGAGGGAGTGTAACACCTTCTGTCATGTGGCTGCAGCATGTTGGTAGAGCTGCTAAACTTGGATTTACCATACCACCAAACCCTGCTTCCATAGCTGCACATGCTAATGGGGTCTTGATTTAGCAGAGTAGTGAATGCTTAATCCACTCCTGTTTAGCAAGACATTTTGCTTGTGCTTAGTTATTGTATAGTACCTTATAGCTACCTCTTTTCAAGTGAAATAAGCTTAAGTGAATACCTAAAGGTAAACACACTTAAGCACTGAAGAGGAGCACTTAAGCTTTTAAGAATGGAGTGATTCAGACTAATGATGGTTTTGAGCTGACAAATTGTAACTCTGGAGGAATACTTAACATTTACCATTTATGTAAAACCATATCATTGTGTGTACTAATGATTTTATTATATTCTGAAGTACCTTTGTGTCCCTCCAAATAGAGATCTCATTGATAAAAGAATTAGTATTTTGTGATTCTTCCCATAGTACTTGTGCCTAAAATCAGTCTGCATCACGTAACTTATGCATATACTTGAAGGAAATGGAATTAATAAAAAAGAAATTGCATGTTTTAAATGAAAATGAACATGTGATAATGTTTAGCTAGCAGATTGCTGAGTCTACATATTTCTATCCTAATCTTCAGGCTATGTATTAAGCCGAAGGCTACTTTTTCTTAAAATCCCCAGTGGCAATCACTCTCTCTCTTCAGCCCTCCCCTAGCACATCAAAGACAAACTTGGGGAGAGAAAGGTAATAAGAAGGACTTTATTAACCTATCCATTTTATGTAAGCTACCCCTCTTTCTGTATTAACATGTTCATTATGTGACTGAGCTGGATTTGCCTGAACAATGACAATAATCCTTATGCTCATGTCAGTGGCGTTTTTTCCTGGATACTGAGTGTATCTGGAGATGAGAGTGCAGGATGTGTCTCTATGGCTCATGTTACATTAACGAGGATGATGGTAACGCCCATGTCTATATGAAGGCTTAGTTTTCCAGCGACTTGTTCTCCTCCTGTTGCACAGACACCTGAGCACATCCTGTAAACCTGCGGTTTCTAGCTGACACCTGCAGGCTAAAATTCTGCCCATTTACTTTAAAATACCAGTCTGTGAAGTGTAGGAGTTCAGATGCTGGTGAGCAAGTGCCTCAGCTACCAATTGTACAGGTGATGGCAATGACCTTGGCAGCCGCGTTAGCCCAGACCTCCCCTGGTGTGGGCCCAAGGTGGCAAAATGGTGTCCAGAGCAGCTAGTGTGTCAGGTGGCACTAGGCCTGAAGGAAGCTCCGAGGACAGCTGTCATGTCATACAGCCAGGCAGCCTCTCCCACATTGCCCACTGCCTTCTGACAGAAACCGCTTTCAAAAGAGAAGGTTTGGAAAGGTTTTACATCACCCTTTGAAAACAAGCTTGGGGGAGAATGAGCAGTCTCTTCCCAGGCCCATTTAGCTACTGGTTGGTGTGTTTACTCTGAGGGCTGAGATGGCTTCTGCTCTCTCATGGGGAAGACTGAAATCTGTATTTCCCATACTGGAAGTATTATGCCCTCCGCCCTTCTGCCAGCCTACGGATTGTTTTCAGATTTCAAGGGATCTCTTCTGCTCTGGACATTGCTCTCTGGTCATTTTAATGATCTGCTAGAAGAAGCCATGGCTCCAGTCTTTCCTTTGAGGATTGCTTGTATACGTTATAGAGTAATCATTTTGGTGGTGGTTGTTTTTTTTTAAATATTACCTTAAGCTTTTTTAAAAGGCAACCAGCTGTCATTTATTGCCAGTACCTAGTCCAGAAGGCACAACCTGAGCATTCGTACTGAGTGCCACCATCCTAGCAGGAAACCACAGGCTTTGTGTGATCTGAGCACTGAGCTGAGCCAGTGGTGTGGAAATGTGGAAAAGCAAAAAGTGAGGTATGTGGATACTTAACTGGTTCAATGTCAGCTAAGTAAAGTTCTCAAAGATCAAGAATCTTGGATAGATAGCCTTTTTAATCTACTCCTAAATCCCTTTAAAATATGTTGAAATTTAACAAATGTACTAATCTTAAAACCACTGAAACACATTTACGTTGTAAATTCATATGTGGTTCCATCTAAAGCTTGCCCTGTTTCACTAAAAGCTTGTACTTATGAGCTTTACTACAGTGGAGCCTGAAGTTGACCATTTACACCAATGTATGCAAAAAATTGAATGCGAAAGTTAGTTAATTTGCACACATCAAGTTTCATGCAGCTGTTTTTGTTTGCAGTAATGGTCATTTGCATGTGAACTGTCTCTGCATCTGTAACTGGAAGTTGCAAGTGGAAAACTGTGCAAACTTAAAAATCAGACTTTGATATCAGTATGTTTTTTTAATATAAATGTAGTCTTTTGGTTGTTCAAAATCAGTGATAGAATTTTTTAATTCAGTCAAGAAAATGTATCAAAATTAAGTGTACAATGTAGTGGTAAAGCTACACCAGGGTATGGGCAGGTGTGTAAAAGATAATTTGAAATAAAGCAGGGCGTAAACTTGTATAGCATCAGCAGCTTCACAGGAACAGTTCAGGTGTACACTTTTACCCTGGTAAATGTCATGTAGTTAGGACTCTTTCATTTAAAGAGAAGTGGTTGCATGTTTTTGTAAACTTGTGTGAAGGTTGCGGTGTTGTAAACTTGTAAAAGTGTGTGGATGTAAACTACCAAACAGCAAGTGAAGTTTGTACTTACTTTACTGTAAAGGCATTGGTTCATCTATCAGAGCTCTTGTTCAGGGTTATTAATTTTTGTTTATTAATTTGTGTTTGTTTTGCTTCTCAAGTGTATTAGGTATAAAGGCATCAAAGCTATTTTAATTCTAGATGAGATTGTCCAGCCAGCAGTTTAATGCAATTTGACAAATCTACATTGCATTCTCACATTTAGTTAATTTGGATTCATTTTCTTGAGCATTTCTAAATAGTTAAACTCACAAGCCTGAAGGATTAAGAACACATATGTTTAGCTAAAGCATACAAGTATTTTTATCACTTCTTGAAATAATACTTGCATTGTTGTTTTAAGACAACTTGAGTGAATCTTAAAATTATTATGTAACTGAGTGTTCTAACAGAGTGCATTAAAGCACCACACACACACACACCCCACTGAGAGATGTTTAACCAACTTTCTCTGGAAGGGGTTTCATTTGGTGATCACCATTCGTAGAATTTTTAACAGAAGTGTTTTCTTATCTTAGCCAAATTGTAAATGTATCCACTGGATAATTTTATAAACTATAAACTATGTACGTATGTGTTCATTCCAAACTACTTCTGGCTTGTAAGCACTTAGTTGGAACTGTAATATCCATAACAAGTTAAAATTAGAGAAAAACCTTACTTTGACTGGAATCTACTTTTGAAACTAAGGAAATCATATAAAAACATGAACCGTGTATTACTATGGCACCTGCTGTTTTTCAGGTGTTTATAACATAGCCATAAAAATTCACTCCAGGCTGAAACTTGGTATTTAAA
This sequence comes from Coracias cyanogaster, assembly GCA_033124195.1. Classification (NCBI taxonomy): domain Eukaryota; kingdom Metazoa; phylum Chordata; class Aves; order Coraciiformes; family Coraciidae; genus Coracias; species Coracias cyanogaster. The sequence continues at coordinate 221,757 of JAVSBS010011289.1, forward strand.
AGTCTCAGCTCAGCAGGATTTTAAAATCAGATTTGGCTTAAATTAGTTTGACTCTTTTTCAGTTATAAAAAGGAGAGTGGAGGAAAGAATTTTGGTGTGTCAAATATAATTTTATTCATTCCTCTAGCTGAAAAACTGTTTTGCTTTATAAAGATATAATTTGCAGGTCGTTAGCCTGTAACATGGAGTAGGGAGTCAGGGTGTCAAAGGGGGAAAAGAGGGAGAGAAAGAATTACCATCCAAGAATTTGGCATTTGCAAATGCTTAATGTCTTCTGTGAGAACATTTACTATGGGTTCTTACTGAGCTTTCATGAAACTGTATCCAGGATATACAGCATTTTTTTTAATTGAAAAAACATGCTTTCATTCAGTAAAGTTAATAACTCATAGTTTAAGGTCTGTTTTGTCATATGTCAGTGACTGGTGGATGAATTATGTTCAGACATAATTGATTTAATACTTTCTAACAGTGACATTAAAGAATCTAAAGCAATCTGGGACCTCAGCTTCCTCTATATTTTACTGGAAGTGAGGCACCTACAATCCTTCTGGCTCATCTGAAAAAAATCCATCCTCCTTCTGTTGTATTCAGTGTATGTAAAATACAAAACCAATTTTAATTAACTGAGGATCAAACAGATTGACACCATTTACATTTACAATGCACCACTATTTGTACATTGCTTATATATGTATATACACACACATGTATGCACATACTGGTATCTCTGCTGATAAAGACTTTCATTTGCAGCAGAACCTGGTAGATGTCTGGACTGAGATTTTCCAGTTGCCAGTAGCTTTGAGTGTCTCTTTGCTCAAGTGCTTTGTATGACATTTTCAGCTGTTCTGAGAAAACGCAACGCCGGATGAAGCCTGTGTAAGCTGTGGCTGCCGAGCACTATTGTAAATCAAGATTTTGGGGTACAGAAAAACTGGAGAAGCCAAAACCAGAGGCCAATTTTTTTAAAAACGCAGCTGTCAAAGGCTCAAAACAGCTAGTATTAATTTCTTTGAAAAGAATATATTTTGTGGTATTCCTCCTTATTTTTAATGCTTTTATATAATGGAGTGCATTACCATAGTGTTCCCTTTCTCCCATCTGTTCCTCAAAAAGGAAAAAAGAGGTACACAACATTACAAAAGGGCTCTTGGAAATGTTTATGCAAAGTACTACTTTTCATTGCTAAATCAAACCTAGGGACAAGCTAGCAGAGAAAGTGTTCCTTCTTTCCCGTATAGGATCTATGCAGACTTTTGCTTTAACAGTCAATCCTGAAATGTGGACATGTTCGCTTTCAGTTCATCTTGCAGTACATAACTCTGAAGAGATGTGCCTGATGCTCCATGAATGATAGCATTTAGTGATGTTGCTCTCATTGTGGGGTACTGCCAAGTCACAATTTGCAAGTACTGAATGTCCTGAACTGCAATAGGATTATTTTGATACTTCAAGCCTGGCATTATCTCCATATCTTGGGTTTTGCTTTAAATTTAATTATCATGTCTGTCCTAACGTGGCTATTTTACCAATAAACCAGACACATTTATTGTTTCCTTCTTTTTTTTTTCCTATTGTTCATGCTTTGACAGTTCCATAAAGTTTATTTCTCCCTGCTGCTTAGTGTCTTTTTATTCCGTTTGTTTTTCTCTACTTCCAGCTGGGATATAGTTTAATGAATTATTTTCCAGTGTGTGTGATATGGCTTTTATGGCTTGCCTTTGGAGATTGTGATTAATACAATTTTCTTTTATTCTTTGCCCTGACCTGGTTCCCAGTGCTCAGTGTAGTGATGATCATCATTGTATTAAGAATATTGAGATGATATTATCCATGTTAAGCCTGGAACACATTTTCATTCATTCTGCTTTTATTCTTCTGTTTGGATTTTTATTTTTAGTATCGGTCCTGAAATTTTTGCTTCTATGCCAATATCTGTACATTTATTTTGTGTTGTAGTTGGCTAAGTAAGAGCTCTGCTGCTAGTGGGCTGTCCCACAAAGTCATCAAATCCATACCTTCCCTGAATATTTTTTTTAAGTGATTTGGCATCCAGGTTTGTGCCTTTTTTTTTTTTTTCTGTGAGCTTAAGTGGAGGAAGTTTATAGAAATCATCCAGCGTGGCAGCAGGTTTGGGTCCAGCTGTTCTTTAAGCAGGCAGGAACCTCCCCAGCCATGGCCAGGAATACACAAACTTTGCAAAACAATCCTAATGGGGGGAAGATAAAGGCATGAGAGAAGAGGTAAGGCAACCACATTCAATTTCTGGTAAATCCACACCTACTGACACAGATTTTCAATTTGCATCTTAGCCACTTGACAGCTTTTGATTCAGCCAGTCTGAAAATATTTTCTTACTCATCCCAGGTTATTTTGTTTTGCTTCTTACAGAAGGATATTAGGGCAACTGTTTCTCATGGCTAACTATGCTTTACAAGGACAAAAAATGTGCGGAGTCAGCACAGCCAATTCTAGCATTCTCTTTCATTCATTGTTTCATAAATATGTTCAAACCTGAGAATAAGGTGGGTTTGACAGTTTGTCTTCTAAGACTGGCCAATTTTTCTTGCCTTGTAGGAGAAATGGAAGAGCATGCTATTATTTATATATGCTTGTCTGCTGAGAGCTCGTCCGAGACTACCAGCTTGTTTCAAAGTTCTCAAGTAGAAATGAGCTCAACTCAAACTCCAATTTTGTAGACCAAGATTCTGACACGTCACCAATCTCTAGTTCCTTTTAGCATCAGTTTATGGATGTCCTATTTAAGTGGTTCCCTTTAAAGGCTTATGAATCCTCTCCATCTTCTTACAATAACTATTATCTCTTTCCCTCTGTTCTCAGAAATATTGCAGTTCCATCTTGCATATTTTATGTTTCTAAATTCCTATTTAGTTTTCCTTGGTAAATTAGTGATACTATTCTTCCTGCAAGTGCTCTGTTTAGCTGTTTATGTTTCCCAGATTAGGGAAACTGAGGTATTTGGCCTTCCTACTAGCTTTCAAGGTTGTAGTTTTGTCACTACCAGTAATAATCTTCCAGTCCTACACCTTCCATCTTGAGATTTCTTTTGTTCTCCTTAATGCACCATGGCATCTCCAAAGTGGAATGAGATTGTTGAGAGATTTCTGTCTTTGGATTTTTGAATTTTCTTCAATTGTTTGCTAACATAGGATAACTTTGCTAGAGAATCACTTTTGTTGGTTATCACTTTCCTGGCAACAGCAAGATGTGATCTTTTGATGTATCTTAGTCAAGCTAAACCATTGTTTCTTGGTTTGATGGCAGAGGTAGTAATTCCTTCCCCTAAATACATTTCACTTTCTAGTACCACTGTCTCAGTTTTAGGAGTAAGTCTTTACTGAAATTTGTACCACTAACACATTTCTTAGACTTTATTATCATGTCAGCACTCTCCACAGCATCGTGGTTATTTCAGCAGTAACTGTTGTGTTTTACTGAGCAGTAGTTAACATTTTTTTTAGAAGTTGCATCATAGAATATCTTAATACAATATAAAATTATACATTATCTACTGTCTGGACTTAAGAATAATAGGAGATATGAATGCCAGTTAAATAATCTACTGAAATAATATGATGGTCTTTTCTCTGCAGTCTGCTTAAGCCTATATAAACAACGTTATTTCCTCTTGATATTGAAGTGGTAGTTGTACAATAATATTACTATGAAAAATGAGAGATGCATCAGAGTGCTTTAAATAAATAGATCTGAAGTCAGCAGGAAAAGTCTTGGTGGAGACATGGCCCCTATGTGTGATGTTGAGCAAATAGAGGAAATGGGCAAGAGAAACCACTTACTGAGGTCTTGAAAATGTTTCTATAGCCCAGAAGATAGTACTGGGTAACAGGTACATCAGAAATAGATGTATTGGTATGCCTTGTGAACAGAAAAAAATGCATGTGTTTTATTTTTTCTGCGTATTTCTGAGTCAATAATGAGTTCCACTGTCAGAGTAATTCTTATTTGTCTTTCTAAAAACTGTTGATTATTTCTAAGTCTATATATGGGATTTTCAGCAAGAGTTAACTTGGATATTGCTAGTAATGTAGTTCATAAATAAAAGTTTAAATTATTTTGTTGTTGTTGTTATCCATGTCCTTTAAAACCTGAAATCAACTTTAAAAGATAGGCAAAATATGCTTTGTGTGTATTTTTTACTAGAAAACAGAAGCATAAAACAAACGGTGGACTACTGCATTTATCCATTATTGGGAGAAGATATGTTGAAATTCTGTCATTTTTCTTGTTGCTTTTCTATTCAGTGAAAATTGGAAATTGTTTTTATTTCACAATTTAGAAATCTGTTATGCAGAGTACAAAATCGGAATTTTTTTCTACCCCCAACACTCATAAAAAATTTTATCTTCAATGTGTGTGAAGTAAATGTTTATGATATCTGCAGCCATGGATAATCAAGCCGTTTTGTGCTTTCAAATTTTATGATAAAGCCAGGTAGTAAACCTGGGAATCAAAAGAATGACTTGTATGGATTAACCGCTCATTGGTATGGGTACAGAGGTGTCTTTTCTGCCAAAATAAATAGCTGAGATAAATACGCGAAAATAAGGTTTAGGATTAGAAACAAAAAATAGATTAGTCCCATATAGTAGAATTTAGTCACTAATTTCTTCAGGAGTATTCAGATGTCTTCTATCAGAAATTAGTCAGGAGATGTCGGTTGTCTTCGGTCTTCAAAATATTTTTTCTGTTTTCATTTTGTACAAGAATTCAGTTAATTCCCAGGAGTGGTAGATTAATTATCAAGATAATTCCATGTTTAACAGTTGTGATGCTTTTATAGTCAATAGCCCAGTTGTGTTGTGGGTTGTTTTATTTTAAATAAGAAGCTGCTATTATTTCCTGTCACAAAAATGATATATCTTTTTCCTTTCTGTCATTTGACAGTAAACTTTGTTAGTTATGAAACCAGATCATTCTGTGTATTATATGAGTCACTTACTATTAGTCTCACTTTTTAGGGAATTGAATTTGCCTGTTTTCTCCACTGGTGGGAATATGAGTTTATTGTTTTGGACTCCTGCTCAAAGACAGAAAGGTATGCTGGTGGCATAACTGGAGGGAATTTTTTTTTTTTTTTTATCCCTTTCCACTCTATCTTTGTGGGCTTGTTGAAGGACAGAAGATTTTTCCTTTTTTTTCTTTCTTTTTTTTTTTTTTTTTCTCCCAATAGGACCCACTGCCTTTTTTTTTTTCCATAGCGGAGGAAATCTCACACTTCTGGCACTTTGACACATCACTGACTGTTAGAGAACATGGAGCCCCTGTTTACTGCTGGTTCTTGAGTCTTAAACAGACCTCTACTGCTTTTATTATACCAGTAATTGCACTTAATGTAACTGCATTTCTAGTACGCTTGGCTAAGCTCTGAAAATTAAGTAGAGGGTACTTTGTTATAAAATTCACTGTAATGAGCTCTGGTGGGACAGGGTCTGTTAAGTTTGAAATTGCCTCAGGCCATTTCTGAAGAACTTTTTAAAATATTTCACATCTATAAAAGTTTGCAACTAGACAAATAGCCAAAGGTATGGTTCAGACGAAGAAAACCCCAGCCCCACAGTATGCACTGGATGAAACATGAACATTTTTAATACCAAATTGTTACATTTATTTTAAACATTTATCATCTCAAGTTATTTGTTAAACAGAAAGTTTTCAAGCCGACAGCATGTAAATTTTAGGTGACTGGTTGACACAGTGGTTCTTATGCATACTCTTTTTGCTTTTGGTTTCTTAATCCAGACCATGTATTCATGCAACTGGAATAAATTTAGGACTCCCTCTGGGTTTCCATAAATTGGTTCAAGAAGGGGTCACACCTCTCAGTACAAAAACCTTATAAGAACTGCTGCAACTATTAGCCAATTAGCTTAATGTTACAACTAACAGCCTGTACCAAGTACTGATCTCTGGTATCTGCCTAAATAAATGACTAATATGCCTTCAATTCCCTCAGTGTTCTTGAGCTATATGACTGCTGTAATGCTTTGTGCCTAATAAAATTTCAGATTGACTAATTTATTGGGTAGCTTTACCAAAACATCCAAGTAATTCTTTATATACTCATTAGAAACGGGTCCAAAATGAATTCTCTGAAGACTAAGTGGAAAAGTCTCCCTGGGATCAGCATCACTGAACTTCAGATACATTGGCACAAATCGGGTGGAGTATCTTCTGTGGTTTTAGTCCAGCAATTTATCTATGTTTTGTAGTTGAGCTTTAAGCACAAGGTAATTAGAGGTCCCCAAGCTTGAAATTCATGCAATTTTTTTTTTTCTTTTCCTTTAATAGACTTTATACGGGCTTGCCAAGCTAAGTATTTCCTGGATGCAAGTTGTGTGCAGAAGCTGTGTACCAAAATTCCAGATAGGTTAAAATCTTAAAACTGTTTTCTTTTGGTTTTAAATTTTGAATGTAGAAATGAGGAGGAAGTCTGTTTGTAACTGAGGGTCAGTCTGCAGCCTATTGTGTCATGAAGAAATACTCACTACTCAATAATCAAATACACTGTGGCCATTAAGTACTGCACCTGTTGTCCAGATGGGCTAACAATAAACATGACATAGTCAATCATGCTTGCAGAATAGGGTGGACAGAAGGCTTTGGGGGATGTTTCCAGGGTCTTCCTCTGTTTATCTAGACCTTTACATCTATACTATTATGTGGTTGGGAGTATCTGGGTTAGTGCATTTCAATTGCAGAATCACTCTGGCAAGTTACTCAAGGGGCTCCATGAAGTTTTGTGTTTCTTCTGAGTTTTAAACTGAAATGGCAGCTCTCTTAACTAAGAAAACTGTTATTTGACAAAGAATGAGGCGAGAAATCTCTTCATGTTGAGAAACATTAAATACCATCAAAATTGTCCTAACTTTAAATGCAAATAAAGCTTTTTCTCTATACTAAACTTCCTCCATAACAGGATATTTTTAGAGCTATGAATCATTTATTAGTTTAGATAATTTTATATTATGACAAGTTATTGAATACACAATTATGTGCAGTACTGCAATGTAAAACATGGAATCAAAGCCAACCTTTATTGATAACTCCTTTATAAAAGAGTTTTGGACCAAAAGTACTTCAAAAGTCATAAAAGCCCATATTCCATTTCACTCCTAGGAACATCTTTTATTAGATTAACAATTTGGAGAAAAGAGAAATTTAGATTTTATTTGAATAGGCACACTGTTTAAAATACCTGCACAGTATTTAAAATATGCTCCTTGCCCTATTTAGCTTCTGTGTTTAAAATATTACACTAAGTTTACCTATGTGCTTAAATTTAAAATGAAACAAATAAGTATTTTTTGGATCAAGGCATGACATACTCAGGGAACTGCTAAAGATCCACTTCACTCACAGTTTTGGAAAATAGTTACTTATTATTTACTTTTCGGAAGTAAGTGACTAGAGAAAATGTTTTTTGTTAAGTCAGCTCCAAACAGACTCTTAAGTTTGTTGAACTCATAAACCTAAATAATTTTATTTCAGTAAACTGAAGGATGAAATTCAGAAAACATGAATAAATCAGTTTAAATATTTCCAGGAGTTGCCAAAAGGGTTGTTGCCAGACAGTAGTTTTCAATACGTTTAATGCAGTGTGATATGGACTGGAAGCCTTGAACTGGAGCTAGCATGAAATGAGCTAGGAGTAAGAAAACAGTCTCAAACTGGATAGTCAACAGATGCAAAAGCATATGATCAGCAAGTGCTAGTGTTTTGTCTCTTGCCTGTTGCTATTACTGGCAAGAATGTCCAAAGTAAGGATGCTGCTTCTGCAGTGTTACTTGAAATGGTACTCTGATGTCACTTCCCGTCATTCACATGGTTTCAGATGAAGAAGTAAGAATGAATACAGATTAATGGGTCCATGTGAATCTCATGAAGTTCAGCAAGGCCAATCAAAAGGTCCTGGACCTGGGTCAGGGAAATCTCCAACATCAGTACAGACGAGGGAGTGTATTGATTGAGAACAACCCTGCGCAGAAGGACGTGGGGAATACTGATGGATAAAAAATCGGACATGAGCCAGCAACGTGCACTTGCAGCCCAGAAGACCAGTTGTAACCTGGGCTACCTGAAAAGGAATATGGCCAGTGGATCAACAGAACTGATTTTCCTCCTCTACACTGGTGCTTATGAGACCCCTACCTGGAGTAATGCATCCAGATTTGCAGTCCACAGTACAAGACAGATACGGACCTGTTAAGAGTGGGTCCAGAGGAGGGCCACAAAAATGATCAGAGGGCTGGAACACCTCTTCTGTGAAAAAAGGCTGAGAGATTTGAGGTTGTTCAGCCTGGAGAAGAGAGGGCTTTGGGGAGACCTTATTGCAACCTTTCAATATAGACAGGGTGCTTATAAAAAAGACGGTGAAAGATATTTTTACCAGAGCCTATAGTGACACGACCGTTATAGAATAAGTTTGATTAACGGTATTCTTCTCTCTGAATAGCCTTGTTTAGCACCCAGCTCAAGATGTAACCTGAGAACTGATAAAAGAGGAGTTGGAAACCTTTACTTGGACTTGATTTTGCAGGATCCTAGAGTTGGACTCTTTTATGGTAGCTGGTATGCCTGAGTCCATAATAAGACATGGGGTAGTGGTGTTAAAGAGGGTAGATTTAGATTGGGCATAAGAATGTAATTTTTTACAATAATGGTGGTGAGACAAAATGTTGCCTGGGATGTTGTGGATGCCTATTGGAAGTGTTCAAAGTCAAGTTGGACAGGGCTTTGAGCAACCTGATCTAGTGAAGGATGGTCAAGCCTGTGGCAGGAGGTTTGGTCTAAATGATCTTTGATGGTCCTTTGCAATCCAAACCATTCCATGATTCTATGAAAAAGTTGTTGGAAGTTTTTGTCCACAAGCTAGTGTTATGCCCAATTTGCGGATTCAGTATCACACTTTGAAGAGAGCTGGACCTTATAAGATGAGGTGTTGTGCTTTGACCATTAGAAGGTGGTGATGTTCGGACTTTTTGCTGCTATAGGCATCGTGAAAACACCTGGTTCTATTTTCTGATTAGTAAAATTAAACTATTTTGTCAGGTGTTTACCAAAGAACATAAATACATTTTTATGTTGAGTCCAAACAGTAATTATTGTCAATATAGTGACCAAAGTCAAAAATTGGTGGGAGAAATTGTGCCTTTATTAATTGCTATACATTCCCTATATTTGTAATATGGATTCTAAAGAAATACAATTTAAAATCTGACATTGTGAATTGTATTGTGACACTTGATATGCAGCTCTCTGATGCTTCATGGAATAGTATAACTTCACTTTCCTTTCTACCCGGCACTGTTTGAGGAAGAGCTAAATATATCACTTTCCCCTGTGCAAAGAAATTATTAATTTTTAGGTGATTAACCTGAAAACAAGGGTAGGTTACAACCCTTTGGAACGCCACTATCAATGAGGCAAGAGGCTACCCTTCCTTTGATAATGAGTCCTTGAAATTTTGGATAGTAGCTTCTCTGTGGTGTGATTTTTGCTGAGAGCTATGAATTTTTTAAAAATTCCCTCCAGGACATGGCTTTTTGAAATAGCATTTGAAGGTTTGGGAATGAGTGTATGTCACTCAAACCAGGACAACACGTTTAGTGTGTAAATTTAAATTGTTCAGCTATTTCAACTTAAAAACCTGATTCAGTATTTTCATTCCCAGTTACATTGCCTTCTGGAACTTCACATGCCTGTGAAAATGATCCATTTCACCTCCTACAACACAGCTTTAAGTTCTCTGATCATAATGAATTTCCTTCTTCCAAGGAACTTAGGTGTGATTGAAAGTGCCAACACAAATAAGCTAGTGTGAAATAGGAAAATTGAGGAAAGAAAAAAGTGTGGAAAGAAAAGTTGAAGTAGTGCAAAAGAGGAAAATATGAGATGTAAAAAGGGTGTGCTCAGTACTTTCCGGGTTTTATTGTACATGAGTTTTCCTTCACTAACTTTAACAAATACATTAAGGATAAACTGGTGATTCTTTTTTAGACAGAGTACATTTACACAACAGTATAAACTAGCTCAGGGACTGGAAGCAGTCCAGCCCTGGTAATACAGAGGTGAAAAAGTTATTTTATCCTGCTTCTTGGGAAAGTTTCGTAACTTTTTTTAACACAGCTAGACCTTTATCAGTGGCCACGTTAACCTGTTTGCAGCTAGTCCACATTTGCCTACGTGGTGACTGCAAAGACCCTTAGCCCAGCTCAAGATATTACGTGCCAGTAGTTCAAAAGGATGTTTGAACCACACAGAACAAATGGATTAGCAACACAGGTGTTGTATATGCAGCTCAGAGTGCAGTTAAGTCCCTGTTGCCTTGTTAGCTCCAGTGTCAGCAATACTCAAGCGGCCATCTGAAGTGTCAACTAACTAGTGAACTTAAAACATCACCTCAACGGAGCTAGAGGTTTCTCTTTGAGAACAGAGGTGAGGTACAAGCCAACATGGGATCCGCTCCTTGAGTTAACACTGTAGTGGAGACCACTTCTTTGCTGCATGCAGCTTTTGCCAGGGTTGTGAACAAATCGCACCTTTAAAATGCTGTTTAGATTGTCCCTAATTCTTCCTTTCAGTTTACATTCTTCAATTTTTTTTTCTGTTATTACAAGTGTTTTAATTTTAAGTCTATTCTTTCTGCTATCCACTTTTCCTTTTATCTATGAAGAAATAACTTTTTCTGAAGTCATCACTCAGAAGACATCTGTCTGTGAGCTGTCACAGCAATGTCTGTTCCCCCTAGTGTTTCCTCCAATGTTTCTTCTTCCAGTCATGTGGGTGCCCCTTCATTCCTCAGATTCCTCCTCTCTTGTAGAAGAAGAGGTCACTATTATGTGAGAGTTATTCTCATAGAAGTTTGAAACAGAACTTTTCAGTATTACTTTTGGCAAAGTTAGTGCAGTTTTGCTCAATAGTTAATTCTTCTAGTGCGTTCTCCATCTTACTTGCGGAGAGAAGTAGAATATACCTTGCAATAATATTGTATTTGTAAAGCAAAGCCTTTGTGTTGAAAGACTTGTTTGTCAATATTCATAAAAAATAACTTACCACATTTCTGGCTCATGCCCCTACAACATCGTTGAGTGAAAATGCATTTTTTACAGGGAAATTTCTCAGATTTTCAGGTATTATTAACAAAATAAGATATTGTTTCATGTAGAGCAGACAATTTAAAATAATCCAAAATGCCCTTAAGCTAGCACATTCATAATGAAAAATGTCGGAATACAAACTATCTTCCAGGAGGTTACTAAAAGAAATGTGAAAAATAGATAAACAGAGTCAGGCATTACTCATTCGTTTTTTTCTGCAAGATCTATAAAGGTTGTGGGTGACAGAAGAGGAAAAAAAACCCAGAACTGTGTTCTTTGTTGAGTTGAGGCAGTCTTCATTCAGCTCTCTCTTTATATTTTAGTTTAATTATCACATTGCATTATAATGTGGAAAAAAAGTCTTTTCTGTTAATGAGCCTCAGTTACAAATTACATGGTTGTGAAAACCTAGTTCTTCAGCTGGACTGAAGCACCATGAGATATTATATATTTAAGAATTAAAAGGTGGTGTCGAAATGCAACAAAATATTAACAGAACTTCAAGGACATTATTTCAGGAAAATCTGAGCTCACAGACTACTTAGCTGTTAGATCAAGCAAACTATTTCTCTTTATAGCAAATGCATACATGTAGTACATTAGGTTTGGTGGGTGTATAATAAAATGTAATCGTTGAAAAGCTATCTAAATGCAATACATTATCAGTGTAATTGTAAAGCTCTTCAGAAAAAAAAAAAAAAAAAAAGATATATTTATCAGTGCTCATGGAAAGTGAGAAAGCTGATTTAAAGGCTTAGAGTGTTATCTTGCAAAATGAAACTTTGCCCCCAAAGTCAAGGTAACCATCTGTGTCCATGTCTGATTCAAGTACTGTGTGGGGAATTAATTCTGATGCCTTTAAGTTCATTTGTTGAAGAATACCAAAATATCTAGCTAGAATAACCCTCTGAACTTTGATGGTTAATGTGTTCAAGGTATATTTTGAACGGTGAATGCTATGCTGCTTGTTTAAAATTGGACTGCCTTGACTTTTCCAGGTAGCAAGTGTGAATCTTAGCTATGACATAGTAAAATTTAAAAAAAAAAAAAAAATTTCCCTCACTGCAGAAAGACTCTAGACCTAAATTAGTTCCTGATGCTAATGAACTCAACTCTGCTGAAGCAAACGTTGTGTCTACACACAACAGTGTCTTTGGCTGTAGAGAATTTGCTTCCTGTTTTCTCATTACTAAGCTCTCCCTTCCATAACTATCGTGGCTGTCTTCTGATCAAACTTTTCTATACTTCCCTGGTAGGCATTCTCCAAAGGTGAAGGAGACTGAGCTTTTCTCACATGTCTGTTTAAAAAGATTCTACTGCATATAAAAGGGAAAACACTAGTCATGTGCTGGGTGGAGCCAATAAAAATAATAACTTCTTATTTCTAATTATTTTTCAAGCTCATTCATCGTGAACTGTATGAATTCTTTTAACCTTAGCAAAGATTTAAAGACTATATTACTATTTCCAGTAAAGATTTAACTATTCTTCTTGCTAGTCATTAGGATTTCCAGGAGATTCTGTTTCATTAAAGACTGCTGAAACAGACTCTTACAAATGGTAGCACACTTCTTTTTTTTTAATGTTAAGAACCTGATCCAAAGTGCTGGAAAGTCTTTCCCTTTACCACAGGGGCTTTGGATCAACACTTTTCTCTTTTTTTTGTAAGCAGCAGTGCTTTTAAAAACAAGAGATTCCATCTCCCGGTTCTAAGGCTAACCAGTGTTCTGTCGTGTATGGCCACTTCCCTTGAAGACTGCTTCATTAGTACTTGGGGATTTCCAGTGTAGCTTATGCATGATTACTTTTTCAGCCCTCAGCGATTCTGAAATACTATTTTAGCTCTTATAAAACTTCATGATGAAAATTCCTTTTTTTTTTTTTTTTTTCCTAGTGAGAAGTTAAGAACCAGTTGCAATAGATTTTAAGCATTTCTTGCAGTTCTAATACAGCTGGTCTTGGTAATGTCCTTAAATTACTTGAGTTTTTTTTCATAATCACCAAATTCTCAATACTTGCATTTGCTTGCAGTCTCCCTTATGAACAGAGAGAAGGAAGACAAACAAATATAATTGACTAGTGGCACAGTTGGTTCTTACCAGAATCCTCAGTTAATTACATGGTTCAGTTTTGGCAGCTGATACAGATTTGTTCCCCAAAAATGTGGATTGATTGCAGATTGTATCCAGTCTCACTTCGTTTATGAATCTTTCTTATATCTTTTTCTGACTGTATCACAAAAACAGAAAAAGACATGTAGCTTACAAACAAATGTGCCACCTACATGCACCAGTCATAAAACCAAGTCTGTAAAAGCAATAAAGCCCTAAATTCACCTTAGAACCACAAACAGTTCTAAATAGTTGGGCATTTGGATTTGTTTCAATATGTTGCCTACTTTGGCAGGATCACGATGCACTAGTCAGTAATTGTTTAGTTATATCATAGCTGGATTTGGTATTCCAGTGGTGGATGCGATGCCTGCATTTGCCAATAGCAATATTTGATGCGTTTGAAAACTTTTGTGCTTACTTACCATAAGGGGGTCTGTTCTTTCCCAGTGTTCTTCTTAGCTGGGGGGCTTCCTTTTACTTAGTTTGTGATAGTATGACCAAAAAGAAAAGATAGTATGCCAGAAGTGCAGGTGACCAAAACCTACAACTGCTTACATCATCGAGCACAGGCTTTTTTTTCTCCTTTGCTACCATACTGTGTTCTATAGCCATTGTTATGAATTTAAATGACTATATCAAATATTAAATTTGTCTGGGTTTTGGTGTCTGATACTGAGTGTTGAATATAGTTCAACATAGTTCAGTAACATCTAAAGCTGTTAGTTTCTAAAATTACATTCCACTTGCTGTCAGAAGAGGTTATATGTATTTCTTAAGAAAATTCAGTGAGTAGTTGTAGCCATATAGCAAATGGTTGGCTTCCTGTGCCTGGCCTTAGCATCACACTTGGTGGTGATAGCATAGCCCTCCTAGTATACAGTATCTTAGGCCATTAGCAATTAAGTATTTAAATCTTCAAGTACTGTGGATATATCAATAAAAGTTCACATCTGTTACTCCACCAATAGTAATGAGAAGCTAATGGAAAGAATGCTTGTTGTAAAACATCTTATTATTTGTTTTCCTTATTCATTTACTTTTTTGCTACCACAAATGAAGTAAGTACTTTTTTCTGTCTGTCAGGAGTTGTAGTTTTCTGCTAAGCACAGAAAAAATGTTGTTTGCCCATAAAATGATACAGTGATCCCACCAAAACTATAGGAGGAGTAGGGCAGGAAAAGAGGGCTATGCAAGAAAGCAGACCTCTGTATAGGAGGGTCTAGTTAGGGGAAGCTGGGTATGCTTCAGTGTAGTAAAACCAGGGAAGATGTGAATCACAGCTTGCACATTTGCAACACACCACTGTCTGAGGCATAAAAAGGCAATTGTAATGGCTCTAAGGAGGAGCAGCTTGCCTGTTTTGTTCACAGAAGTTTCTGAAATAACACTGTCAAGATTTAAGACAACAGAAAAAGGGGACACATAACAAAGCAAGAATTTTCCTTCTCGACTTTCAGAAATGTATTATACCTTGCTTCATGTAGATCGAACAGCTTTTGGTCCCCTTGACATACTAGTGGCATATGAAAGCCCTGTGGATGGATGGAGTGTTAGATTGGAAGTAATAAGGTTGTGCCTGACTTACCTCCGCATTTGTAGCAGATGTTACAAATGTCATAACATGAACCTTTGGGATCAGGCTGGAAAAAAAACCAAGACAACAGATGTAGGCCTCTTAGTTTTACCAGCAAGTATAGTCTGACACTATGTAACACTGTTCTGACTTGATGTTAATACCCTGTCCTCCTCCTGAGAACAGAATTGGTGACACTAACCATTTCTAGTAGCACTGAAGCTAGAAAGGGGTGACAGCAGTTTTCTTCCCAGAGGAATGTTAATACTAGTTTAAAAATAAGACAATAGAACTATTACTCCAATAAGTGTCTTATTGTTATATCTTAATCAGTAACCCGTACTCATCACTCATTTGGAGGGGAGGAACTGAATTTTAAGGAATTTCTTCATGCTATCATAATGCTTATGCATTTTTCTGCTGGTAGAGCCAAACCTTGCAAAGTGGATATTTCTCTAAAACACTGCTAAATTCCTAGGTCTTTGAGCCCTCAGTGCACCCCACCTTTGTATGTCCCTCTCCCTTGCCTCACACATCCATCTCTACTTTGCCTCCTTCTCTTCCTTACTTCCGTAGACGTTTTTTCCCATCTCTTTACAGCAATTAGATTTCCTGAGAAGATCCTGTCTCACTTTAATTATCAAACCTAATTTCATTCAATCTACAGTAATATCTAAAGCACCTTTTACTTGCAGCTGTCTCCACCAGCACTTTTTCAGCTGTTCCATCTAATTTTTTTTTAGTTTTCAAAACATTTTTTGTGCTTCTTTTCACATTGCCCCATATTTGTGACTTACCCTTTCTGGACTGAAATATAAAGCCCTTTTTCTCACTTCTTTAAGACTGCTGCCATCTAATAATATTGACAAATTGTTGAAGAATATGTGGAGTTATATGCTTCTTACTGTATCTCTTTGTGAGAGTGCAATATAAGTGAACAGTCTTTATTAGGATCACAAGTGGTATTCTTACATTCTGTGTAAATTCTTCTTCCTTCTTTTTTGGAGCAAAAGGCAGCATTGTAAATATTTGTAAAACCACCAGTATAAAGTGAGCTTGATTCTGGGAGGTAGCTCTAATTCAGTTGTACTGGAAACAATGGTCCCTCCCCTCCATGTCAAAGTGCATTTTGCTGCCTTACAGAGAAGCTAATGGCCAGGGTGAGTGCTAATATTTGCTCTCAATTATTTTATGTGTGGTGTAGTTCTTCTGCTTCTCCTGCTATTGATTTTAATGGAAATTATGTGCTCTTTACTTTCTGCATTTTTCTTTACATGGTGGAAGCTGCATGAAGTTTTTCCTTCTGTTTCTCAGGAGTTTTGGACAATGTTCCTGTATTTCATGGAAGGGGAAGGAAATTAATGCAGGAGTGCAGGCCCTTGGTTTTTTTCCCCTGTGCCTCAGTTTAAAGCAGTGGTGATTCTCTCTGCCACATCACTCCCTCAGGTGCTGCCATTCTTGAACTGGAGGCTTAGCCCTCTCCCTGAAGAATTTCATTGTCAAGGAGAAGAGTGGGGGTTCTCCCATGAAGAATTTTAATCACCCTGTCTGTAGCCCTTTTGAAGGAGGCACAATAGTTCCTATAGTAACTACTACAGTGTGGGAGAAAGGCCAGTGCTCCCTCCCCCAGCCACAGATGGAGAACTCTCTTTGCTTAGATGACTGGAAATTCTCGCACAGCAAAGATTTCATCCTTCACAGTGAAAAGAAAATTCTCTGAAATAAACTCTTAAAAAATGTACAAGTAAGTGCTAATTAAGGAACAGTGCTAGTTGAGTTATCAAGAAGAGAACATAAAAATCTCAAATATACTTATTTTAAAAGTGTGTTTTACTTTCATTCTTGGGGGTTTTAATTTTAAGAAGTTTAGAAAAGAAAAAGGGACATTTAGGCTCTTAGAAATATTGTCTCCTCCTCCATCCTCACCCTCCAAAGAACAAATCCTGTGGGAAGAAGCAGACCTATAAACCAGATGAAAGTCATTGGGAAAGGAAAAGGCACAGGCTCATAAAATAGATGAAAACTTACACTAAGAAAGCCACTTATCTAGTTCCTTTTTTCCAATCACTTTGAATCTTTTTTTAAGGGAAGGACACACTGTGTGCCTTCAAATCCATTGATTCCAGTCCAATTAACAATTTCTGCTGGTTTTAACAACATTTTGATTTGAAGCTTTTAAGCTATAGATTTTGAACTATTGAAACTAAATAAGGTATTAAAATCTAAAAGTACTAAACAACTTGAATTTGAAAAGCAATTTTTATGAAGAATTCTTCCAATTCCTAGAGGTTTTGATGAAGTGTTATAGATGAACTACTGCAAATAATAAAACACACCTGTAATTGTCTTACATAATGTTTTCTTTAATTAACTGATACTTTCTTGATAACTACTTAGTTATTCCATGGAAAGTTTTGGTTTCCTTTCTCAACTGTGGATTCCTCTGTAATGAATACATGCCCTGTACCAGTGACCAGAAGATGGACATCTAGAATAATAGGCATTTGTGTACACAAAAAATAGATTTGAAATGCCATTGTTAGCTTTGTAAGTTGATTATCATCTATTGCATTATGCATCTTACATGTAGTCCTTTGTGACAAATTTGTTCTGATGCTTTATTGCTGTGATACTTAGTTGGTAATGGCACAGCATTAATGATTCCCATAGCTTTACTAAACCAAGATAAAATACCTTTCCACATATGTTGCAACTTCATCTGAGATTTATTTCTTCTTCCCATCTGTGAAGGTGGATAAGAGAAGTAAATTTTTGATCATATGATGGCTTATGGTGAGCTAATCTGGTGACATAATTTAATTTCTTTGAATACCCTTTCCAAATCAGAGGGCAACATCTCTGCTTACATCATACTGGTTGCCTATTATTCATCTCACTTAAGATCAGGATCTGAAGATGTATCATCTATACCTTATGTCTTCAACATATGTGTAAGGCAGAGGAATTCACTCTTGCTGGAGAGTTCTTTCAAAACCTAGAATCAGTCATAAATGGGATAGCAAAGAACAGTCAATGGAAAAAAACCCTTATCTGTCACAAGGTATTAAATATGAAGTAAAAGAATTTATTTTAAAAAAAAAGCTTCTGTGGGTGTTAGCATACATAAATACTGGCCTCTCTTTCTGAGCCTAATGTTGGTTACGCTTTGTCCTTGCCTGGCATCGTATCTTACCATGGAATCATAGAACAGTTTGGGAAGGGATCTGAAAGGTAATCTAGTTCAACCCCCTTGCAGTGAGCAGGGCCATCTTCAACTAGATTAGGTTGCTCAGAGCCCTGTTCAACGCAACCTTGAATGTTTCCCGGGATGGGGCATCCACCACCTCTCTGGGCAACCTGTGCCAGTGTTTCACCACCCTCACTGTAAAAAATTTTGTGCTTGTATCTAGTCTAAATCTACCATCCTTTACTTTAAAACCATTACACCTTGTCCTGTCTCAACAGGCCCTACTAAAAAGTTTATCCTCATCTTTCTTATAGGCCCCTTTAGGTACTGAAAGGCCACAATAAGGTCTCCCCAGAGCCTTTTCGTCTCCATGATGAACAACCCCAGATCTCCTAGCCTTTCTTCATGGGAGAGGTGCTCCAGCCCTCTGATCATTTTTTGTGGTCCTCTTTTGGACCCACTTAAGCACATCCATGTGTTTCTTCTGCTAAGGACTCCAGAGTGGACACAGTACTCCAGGTGAGGTCTCACCAGAGCAGAGTAGAGGGGCAGAATCACCTCTCTTGACCTGATGGACACACTTCTTTTGATGCAGCCCGGGATACAGCTGGCCTTCTGGGTTGTGAGTGCACATTGTTGGTTCATGTCCAATTTTTCATCCACCAGTACTCCCAAGTCCTTCTCCTCATGGCTGCTCTCAATCTCATGCATTCATAGATCATTCATAGAATGCCGGGTTGGAAGGAACCTCAAGGATCATCTACTCTCATCTTCCCTCAGCCTGTGTTGATACTGAGGATTGCCCTGACCCATGTACAGGACCTTGCACTTGGCCTTGTTGAACCTCATGAGATTCTCATGGATCCACTTCTCATGCTTGTCCAGGTCCCTCTGGATGGCATCCCGTCCCTCAGGCATGCCAACTGAACCACTCAGCTCACTGTCATCTGCAAAATTGCTGGGAGTGCACTTAATCGCACTCTTAGTGTCACTGGTCTCAGTACAGACGCCTGAGGGACAGGACTTGTTGCCATTCTCCATCTGGATATCGAGCAGTTGACCACTACCCTCTGGATGTGACCATCCAAGCAATTCCTTATCCACCAAGTAGTCCAATCTACTGTTGTTCTGTTTAGGCCCTCAGTCAGTGACCCTGTCTTTCCCAAAACACAGCACTTAAGCATTTCCAAATTACTTGTTATGTCTCATAGGGAAGTCCCAAGATTTGAAG
>JAVSBS010011290.1:0-10005 GCA_033124195.1 Coracias cyanogaster
TTAATTTGGGTCTGTTCTAAGCCTTATAAATGTTCATTATTTAGTTTTGGCAGGGACTGTGAAGGATAGCTTGCGAATTTTGTTTTTATATTAAAACTACTACTTTTTAAAAATCTAGCAGTAATTACCTATTTTCTGCAAGATAGATGCATGCACTAGCATATGCATATCAGTAGTAAACAAGGTACAGAATCAAGGAAATAATTCCTAACTAATAGATGTTGGTGGACTGAGAGCATAGTTTTTTTGAACATAGGAACTGGAGGTCCCTTGATGTTTCTCAGGCATCTTTCTGGAGAATACTGAACGAAATACTACTGTGCTATATATTGTATTAACTTAACAAGTATCTGATAAATCTTGCCACCTCCAAAAGCCTTAGGAGGAGAGGGTAATGAGTTTCAGGGTGAGGTAAACTGTGGAAGAAAAAGGAAGGACACTCTCATTGTTCAGGCTGACGGATGCTAGAGCAAAAACAGGATGTGAATAGACCAGAGAAGGCAGGAGTTCAGTTGCTGCCGCTTGAAAAGGATGCCAGGATACCCACTGAGGTAGCACTTCATCCAGGTGTACATATGCTCAGGCTTGATGGGTTTTTACTAAGTTGACTGCCAGGAGCTATGTGGCGCCTTCCAGTGCCCCTATACCTAATACTTAACTATGAAACATATCTAATCTTCTCTTAGAATAGTTTCTATCTTGATGAAAGTGTCTGGATTCATATTCATACATTAGTGTACTGAGATATGCAAAGGAGAGGACTTGGTAAATGTTGCAAGAAACCTGTAAAACAACATGTTGATTTTTAAGATCATAATAATTGTATCCAGTTTCCTCACTAGATATTAAAACACCTTAAATAGGCACATATAAAATTCATGCTGCTCTTTTTTAGAGGACTTGCAAACAAGTATGTGCTACAACTTCTTTAGGAGATCTAGACAGTGATAAATCTGGGGGTTGATTCTCTGCCTCACTGTTACAGTGAAGTGTTTTAACACTTATCTATACTTTGTTTATAGAAAATGAGTATTTCCTCAATTTTCTTTTTTTCTCTGTTAGTTCCTTGGGAAAAAAAAGTGCTGCTACTGCTTTGAAAACTAATTTGAGATCTAAGTGTATAAAATTGTTATTCAGGTGGGAAATACAAGGATTAAACATATGATGGAGATGAGGGCTGTTTAAGTACATAGTTGCAACCTTAGCCTAGCAGACTTATACTTTTAACAAGTGTAAACAACCGCTGTTTGTTTGGAGAGAGTTAAGTTTATTGCATTTCTTGAGAAAAAGGTATTTGTTATTATCTTTGCCTCTATATATCATCTAGATAAGCACATAAAATACATAGCAAAATCTTTTCAAACTACCTTAGAAATTAAAATGACAGCAAAATGTAACATTGTTTTAAAGATAATGTCTGTTGTTTAGAGAAGGTATTGTATTGGGATTTACATAGAGTTTCTGAGTTGCAGGAAAATAAGTTTACTTCTCAAAGAAATAAATTCACTGCCTTGTTAGATATGCAGTGAAATAAGAAATTACTAAACATGAATGACATTAATATATATGTATTTATAATTGCACTCCTGTGAAAAACCTTGCAAGATTCTAAGGTTAGTGATAACAATTTATGGAGATGTACTTATCCCCAGCAGAGAACAATGATGATTTGCTAAAGCACAACAGTTTCAGCAATATTGTCAAAATACATACTGTGGAAAACTTACAATTTAAGAAGGATAAGTCAATATAATACATTATTTAAAAGCAAATTTTCTACAGATATTAAAAAAATATGAACTATTTTATGAAATACTGCCTATATACCTGAGGGCTGATTTCCATTCTGTGATAACTACATAGTTCTCATCTCTGCTACTGAAATAACTGTGCTGGTATTTCTTAAAAACTACAATGGCCTCCATGGTCCTTTCTCATGCTGATAGTCCTTTTGGTGCTGGTGATGTTAACTAAGTTCATATACATCGAGCTTTGATGGATGGACTTTAGCTGATATCAATTTGACAAACATCGTAAGCGTACCATTTAGCTATATAATTGTGTCTGGCTTATTGCTTCCATGAATGCATCAAAACATGACTGTTTTACTTGAAAGTGAGATGAGTAGTCATTTGCGTGTGTTGATGATGGGGGTAGGGAGCAAAACTAACTGAATTAGTAGGCAGGTGTTAAATGAAGATAAGCCTCAACAGAATGACTTAAGAAGAGTGTCCTGATGCTTTGTTTCGTGATTTCAGTGGTAGGTCAGGCAAAGTGAGACTCAGGGCTGGAATCACCACCAAATAAAATTATTCTGCTGGCAAAATCTTCTCTCCCTTTCTTACCAGTGCTTATGTCATTGTTTAAAATACAACAGTAAAAAATCAACAAATCCACAGAACACAGAAATATTTTAGAATGCAAAGTTGAAAAAAAATAGGTAAGTAGATATTTTAAATTAAGTAGTTTACAAATTAATTGTAATGCAGGTTAAGTTTTGTGTCTTAAAGATTAATCTTTCAATGGGGAGATGGATAAAGAACCCTACAATTTGTGGACATACAGACATTATGGAAAGTACGCAGTCTGGATGAGACAAAAGTAGTGAAAATGACATTGGCAAACTGAAAGCTTTGAGGAAGGATATAATCAGAAATATGAGAACTTAAAAATGCCTTCTGCAAACACTATTGCATCCTGTTTTGTCTCTCATTTCCTGTGTCACTGATGACTATCAAACAGTCAGTCGTGCCTGGACTGTTATGTTCATAGGATGTTGCTGCACTCACTGCATTTGTGAAATCTCTCTCATTTTTCCTTTAAAATGCAAGTTCTTTCGAGAAGAGTCTGTTTATTAGTATAATAGCTTGACAGAGAGAAGAATGGTATTGACCCTGCATAAAGAGAGTGCTCAAATTTTAAGGCATTACGTTTCTAATAATGGTCAAGATGTGCCTTACCAGCACTGACCACAGCTGTCATATTGTATCCAGTATTAGCCATGCAATTTTAGGAAACAGGAAATCTGTTGAACAGAGAAGACAGTAGAGCAAAAAGAAGAATCAGAATCTGGGAAGCAAAAAGTCCTGTGAAAATAGATGGAAGGAATGTGGATATTTAGGGATGATATATCTGTATTTCGTATCTGTATGATACCAAATATAACAAAAAGGAAGAGAATAATCCATATTATACTAAACCACATTATATGTAGAGCAAAACTTAGAGGACTTGAATTTCAACCAGACAATTTTAAGTTAAACACATGGGAAATCTTCCACTTGTAAACTTAGCTAAAAGTTTGAGGAGGTTAGTTGAGAGACTCTGAATTCTCTATCCTCAGAGGTTCCTAGAGACAAATTAGACATCAGCTGAAGTGACACCTCTGTCCCTGACTTTGCCTGTAATCTTAGGGAAGGACTTCAAATAATATCCAGCTCTACCTATGATAATGCTAGATCTCTGGTTGGTTTCTCTAGGTGTCACCATGACAATGTGTAATAATAACTCCAGTAAAAAGCAGAAGTTTGCTGGTTACAGGCTAACTGATGAACAAGAGGGCACCACTTAAGAGGTAGGTTACCACTTAATTAATGTAATGTACTGGTTTAAGTTTAAGTAGGTCTATCTGCAGAAGTTTCAGAAAATATAAAAGTTGTGATAGGTTGCTAGTAAGTGTACCAATAGAATTAAGCTTTCTCTTTGAATCGTGTCTAGAATAAGGTTGACCAAACAAAAATAAATTAAGGCAAGGAGTGCTTGCCTGATCTTATAGATACATGCATGTAAATATTTATCAATTTAGAAGGTTCACCAGGGAAATCTCAGATCTCTTTTACCTATGATATGCAGTTCTTGTGCTTTTAATCCTAGTTTGACACTGCAGATGAACAAATTCTCCATAGAAATTGCTAAACCTTAATTTCTACCATCTACAAGTCAGGTGAATAAGAAGCTGCATAAATAAATTCAGTTATTCACTTAAGCGTGCTTCCAGAAAGCAGCAAGGCTAAAAGTCTCAGACTGTATTCTGGCTAGAGTTGGAAATCTTTCCTTTGGACTCCATAATGAGTATTTGTCCTGTCTGCATCTTCTCAACACTTATCTTAGAAAGACCCTAGGAGGACTCTGAGCATCTAGCCAGAGAAAGCAGGAGGCTTCAATCGTTTGGAAAAATATTTAAACAGTCTGAAGGGGAGTTAGGGGCAGGATTCATTCATATTTACTTCTACTGACATACAAGCACCTTTTAAAAAAGGAGGAATTCATGTTCCTTTAGATGCATTTTCCTCCATCCTACATATTGTGGAACATTTTCAAGTTTATTAAGTGAGTAACCCTATCCCCACTTTAGAGTGAGGCTAAGAAATGAGTTGTTCATACTTCAGTGGGTTTTTTTTTAAATGTCTTTAAAAACAAATGGAATTTTAAAACACACATACTTCTTTATGACAGATGAATAGACCAAAATTGGAGACTATCATTAGCAATTTAACTTTGCAAAGATTTGTATGCTTCTATGTAAAGGATACTGGCCCATTTTTTAGGATTTCTTTTGAACTTCCAATTGCTAAACTTTGAATAAAACCGTAAAGCTAAAAAAAAAGATCATTTAAAGCAATGGTTTTGCAGATAGTATGAGCTTTATTATTGGCAGTTTCCATTTTAAGGAAATACCTAGAATGAATGAACCTTTTAAAGCCACCTCTATGTTATCATAAAAGGAAATGTAATAATAAGAAAGTTTTCCTTGTCACCTATTAACAGGACTGACTACAATGAAAATTATACTTGCTGCTGTTCTCTTAAAGTATAGGATATCATAAACTCTTCTTCAGTCACTGTACTTCTAAAGTACTATGACCTGAGGACACTTTCATGGCTTCTTTACATGATGAAGAGGAAAATAAATTGTTTGATTTGTTAACTCCCTAAGGGTTATTTGAATAACTCTTCAATAATGTTTCCCCACACCAAAAACAGGACCCCACTAGTTGTCTTTCTGAAGGACACCGTAAGAGGAGAATCTAGTAGCTTCGGTAATCTGTATAAATGGTTCTTAGGGCATCTGTTTTTTTCTGATCAGCTACCGGCATTTTCACAGATAACACAGTAACTGACTTTTCTGAGGAAGCTGAACTTTGATGAATAGCTCACCTATTAGTTTTGAGTACATATCGGCTTCTTTATTCTAGTATATGTGTCTGTAAGGGATGAGAAAGGCACACGATAGGACTGTGGCTGGACAGAGAGGGCTAACCAACTGTGGAGGACATCATTCACTAGCCTCACATATTAGAATCTTTCTTCTTCATGGACTTGGTGCTCACTGGGAGGAGAAGATTTTGCTTTTATTAGTCTTCTTTAGCTACATCATAGCTCCCAAGCTACGAAGTCTGGGAGAAGGGATGCCCTTTTCTCACATTATCTCAGAAACTGGGGTGTAGTTAAAGTCAGCAAGTATCAGAGCTCCATGCAGTTTGGCTCCAATTGTAAAACATGGGCATGTAGCCCATGTAGCATGGGCAAAGATAGAGAATCTTTGTTGTAGCTTAGCCTAACATCTGTAGTTCTTTGACTTTCTGGATTGCTAGAAAGCCTACCTATCTCTTGCAACTGGATAGCAATATAAGGTCTTTTCCACAATATAGCCAGTCGTGTGTGTATATATACATGTGTGTGTGTAATATAATCAATATAGCAATGCATCTTTTCTCTCTGCACTTCATGATGTTGGTGTGCTTCATATATCCTGCATACTTTTTACTTCTTGCAGCATATATCCTGCATATTTATTACTTTCTGCAGTATGCTCTCTGACTTTATGTGAGAAGTACACACGAGCAGACCGATACTGAGTTTTTCAGGCTTCTCCAATGATGAAGTTTGGACCAGGTAGATTTTTCTGTTGGACGCACTACGCTCACACTGAAGAAGTGATTTCCTTAGAGTCAGAGAAAGCAAAACTGTCTTGGGGGCACTACCAGAACAGCTCAGTACACAGTGCCTTCTTCCACAAGTTAAAAGAGGGAAAGAGGGCTGCTGAAACTGAGCCTATAGGTCATATGAATTATCCTAACAGCCTGCAAATGGCCTATGAACCGGAAGCCAAACATTTCTGAACTATGTCTTTGTAATGTAGAAGGAGGTACCTATTTTCAGCTTTGGCCATGGAAAGATGAAAGGACTGAGAGGAAGGCCTCACCTACTGTGTTGCCTTGCCTTTCACAGTGCAGGTGGCCCTGATTCCCTGTTTGACTAAAATTAATGAATTCTAACCTGCCACTTTAAAATCCATGTATGTATCTGTAATTCATTTTCCCATCTCTGTCACCTGAGTATTGTTACATACAGCACTACGTTCCTCTCGGTTAAACTGAAGAAAATTACGTGGTTTTTTTTACAAGGCAGACTATCTAATTTGCAAGTACAAACTTTAGGATGTCGAAATATTATGAAGATTGCATCGTAAGGGGCAATGTTAAGGTTACATGGTGACTTACATCTATGCTTGTATATTTTATCCACTTTATTCAAAATTTAATTCAAGTCCTTTTAAGATGTTTTGTTTTGCAGCAAACCATGTAGCATACCTTTTGCTTTAAAGTTAGAAAAACGGCTTCTCAGACTAAACCTATTTTACAATTCTGGCCTGCAAATAAAAACCAAGAAACAAACAAGGCGGCAGCATATTTACTTTGAAGGTCTAAAAGTAAAGTTATTTCTTCAAATGTAAAACATTCAACAGCTGTGATGAAATGAAAAAGCCTTATCTGATAAATTAATTTCAGCACTGGCTGAAAGAAAAATCTCTCTCCTCTAAGCACGTTATTGTGGCTGTGTATGCCACAATTTAAGTTCTTTTTTCTTGTTTGGCTGTAGTTCAGATGTGTTTTGTGGTCAGAAATATCAGAAGGCTGTGGGGAAAAAAAATCATGGTGATATCTGCAAGATAGATTGCAATGTATTTTCTTTGGGGTTTTTTGTTTGGTTGTGTCAAATGCTGTATCTACTAGATTGCAAACACATCATCCTCCCGGACATTCGATTGCAGTTTGAGATATTTTTGTTTTCTCACAGAACATTACCCAGCTTTAAAGGGTCCAGGCGGGGATATTTCGGTGGGTCAGAGCTTTTCTTGATGCAAAAAGAAAAGAGCTTATGTGGAACTCCAAAAGCAGAGAACGGTTTTCAAGCAAGGGGTTAAAACTACTTTTCACAACTAATAAAATGTAAAATGCAGACTGTGTGTTTTTGTGGGAGGGGGTTACAGAAAGGGAATCCTCAATACCAATTGGCTAGTCTCTATCAGCTGCAGCTGAGCTCAAGCTGCTGCTGAAGAGCAGTATTGATCTGAAGGGTAAATGTGTTGGGAACCACAGAGGAGGATCCAGTCGTTTCTGAGAAGGGAGCCAACCTCTTCCCGTAAGAAAGTGGTTTCTACCTGTCTTTCCTGCCTGTGAGAGCCTTTGTGAATGAAGGGGAACACGAGAAAGGGCTGTTTGTTGCTACAGGGATTCAGAGAAAGAGCTATTGCTGCTGAGCATACTGCTGCTGCTGGTGCCGCTGCAGCTTCATACAGCAGGTAAGGCTGCTTCTTCTGGGGAGGGGGAGGAGAACAAATTGGGACTGCATCGCAGCGGCCGGGGCCGGGGCCGGGGCCGGGGCTGCGGCGGGGGGGGCCCGTCAGGCGCTGCCCAGAAGGACGCGGCTCCGCGGAGGGGCCGCGGGGCTCCGCGGGAGCGCTCGCCTGGCGGATCCGCGGTCGGCACGTCCGCCTCATCCCGGCGTGGAACCGCCAAACTTCAGTAAGTTCTAAACAAAGTGTGCAAGTCCGCGGCGCCTAAAGGAAGCGGGGCCAGCGCAGGGAGCAGGGGGAGCTGCCCCGCTCCCTCCCCGCCCCGCCGGCTCGGGGATGCTCCGGCGCGGCGCGGCGCGGCGGGCCCGCTGTGGCGGGCAGCGAGGTCCCTGCCGGCAGGAACCGGCCGCTTCTTTCAGCTGAAAGCGAAGATCGATAAGCGATGGCGCGAAACTTGTGGGACCGAAGATGTATTTGCCATATTTTCATGTCTTTTTCTTTTTTTTTAAGCACTCAGTCTTGTGTGTGTGTGTGTGTGTGAGGGGAAGCAGGAATGTGGGGGCTGGAGGTAGGGGAGGGCATCTGCAGCACTGACCTTTGCCGTGATAAGGTTCAATTAAAAGAAAGAAGGTAAGGAATGGGAATTCGACTTGAAGCAACTTTGAAAACACCTGAGCAGCCTCCGCCCCTAAAATAAGAAAACCACTGCAGAAATAATATAAATCATGAGAATGAAAATTTAGCCCTGATATACACGATTTTCAAATGCAAGCCATGATACACTGTTGTAATGTTTCAAACTGATCTACGTGTTAGTAATGTGATGAGCAGTAGAACATATGTAATCTTTATAGAAACATTTTAATGGCAAGTTCACCCCTGAATTATAAATCATGCTGCAAGTGTGCCTATAACAGAGATGTGTGAAGGTACTTATCTTGATAAATATTTGACGTAATTTTTTAATGAGAATGGCTTTGTGGCTTTGGTATTTCAATTCTAGATTAAAGAGGATCCATACTTCTTGTATTTTAAATATTCCTTTTAAAGCATGCTGTGGTGGTGATGGACTTTGTGATAATTTCTGTGTGTACTGAGTGGTGGTTAACTGGTTTTTTCTATATCTGCAAATCTCTATACAAAGCTAAACAGGAAGGCAGATTATTTTATTGCTGGATAGCATCAATGAGCAGTTGAGGGTATTGGTAATTTTTTCCCCTGTTTTCAAGCTCAGATATAAATCACAAAAAGCCTAACAATTCAGGAATACTAAGTAGGTCTTGTGGTGGTGTACCTTTTGCTGTGTAGGTGATTGCATTTCAGATACAAAATAAATTGGGGTTAAAATGTTTCCATGTACCCATGCTTTTAGGAAATTCACAAATTGGTCAGGGCGTCTTTATTTCAGTCCTCTGTACATCTTGTTAGACCTTTCATTCATGACTGTGTGTTTCTAAGAGGTTTCAAGGCTTCTAACAAAATACTTCCACAGATCTGAAAGCCAGATGGTTACATTGCAGAAGTCACAGGCAGTTAATTGCTGATCTGATTTGAGTGCTCCAGAACATATCAGCACACAGACCAAAGGCTTCCATCTCGTCTGATCAAAGTTACTTGCTGTTGCTTTTTGCTGAGTTTGGGATCCCTGTTAGAGATGGTAGGGAAAACATGACCTTTTTTGTGAAGCAAGAAACACAATGCTATAATTTGAAAATACTTTATTAAAAAGTAACTTACCTTTCTCACATCTATCACATGATATTTTCCCTCAAATGTACTTCATTTGTATTAATTTGCTGCTGTCCCTTATACCCCACCTGACCCTCAAACTGTTCTGATTGTCAAGGCTGTGCTATTTGTTTACCTACTGTGTTGAATGCTATACCAGATAGAGATAATATGATCTCCCACAGTTTCCTTTCTATTCACAATGTGTAGACAGAATTCCCTCAACATGTTTGGTATTTCATCTTTACTCTTTTCCAAATATATGAGAAGAAATACTATTGCAGTTGCAGTGACATACAATACAGAATTGGTAAAAGTGGCAAATAGAAATGTTGTAGTTGTTTTGCTATATGCAGTTTCTCATTTTGTACCCATTAGTTGGAGTTTTGTACTTCTGAAGAAAAAGATGACGAGTAATCAGGATTCAGAGGGAAAGCATATGCTTATTTTGTTTTCTTTCATCCTCAAATAACTCATTAGTTCAATACTAATGCTTGAGATGGTTTAAAATTCTTATAGACTAGCAAATTCCTAAATTGCTTTTCCTCGAGTAATTTTTAGTCTGATAGCTTTTTCAGTGTTCAAGTGATTTAAAATACTTTCCTGTATAAGATTTTCCTGACCCTATTTCTTCTCTCATCATTTCAGCGGTAACTACAATTGTTAAATCTTCGTTGCCAAGTAAAACACCATCGTAC
>JAVSBS010011291.1:0-18348 GCA_033124195.1 Coracias cyanogaster
AGGGACAGTGCAGCGGCCCCCAACGTGTCTGAGGAACAGTGAACTGGCCCCCTGTTTAAAAAGTTTGAGGACCCCTGCCCTAGACCATGTCTAGAAGTGCCACATCTACCTGTTTTTTTAAATCCTCCAGGGATGGTGACTCCACCACCTCTCTGGGAAGCCTGTTCTGATGGCTAACTACTCTTTCAGTAAGGAACTTCCTGATATCCAATCTAAACCTCCCCTGGTGCAACCTGAGGCAATTACCTTTTGTGCTATCATTAGTTACCTGGGAAAAGAGACCAGCACCAGCCTTACTACAACCTCTTTTTAGGTAGTTTTAGAGAGCAATGAGGTCTCCCCTCCGCCTCCTCTTCTCCAAACTAAACAGTACCTGTTCCCTCAGGAACTCCTCCCTTGAAAAGAAATTAAACATTGTGGCCTGCTTGCATCATAAACTTCAGCATTACATTAGTTAGGCACACTTCATAGTATGGGTATCTTGCTGCATGAGGATAATTACTGAAGATACAAGAGTAACTTTGTTTTTATTCTGACAGTAAAATACTATTTGCTGAACACAGGAGAGCTATTTAGTTGAAAATTTTACAAATATATTGCTCCATCCACCCCATGTGCTGTGTTCTAAAGCATGTAATCCATTTGCTCCTAATCGTGAATAATGACTTCAGAAACGCTTTGACAGAGGCAAGGATTGGGAGTCTTTATGCCCTTGCACAATAGTGTAAGTGAAAGACATGCTTAAGCAAGAGGGGCTGTGAGAGGAGAATTCAGAAATTATATAAGTAAAAAACTACTTTCTTTAGGACAAAAGAAGGTTTGAGGTATCCTTTGCTCCCTTACTGGCTTTGTTGCGATGAACAGTAGTTAGGTACTTCAGCAACGGCTTTTGCACATCTACCTATCCACGCAGTAAAGAACGATTAGGTAGTACATGTAACAAAGCAAATCAAAGTGGGCCACAAAGAGCATGAGAACATGTTTAACTCTCTCTCTTTTTTTTTTTTTTTTTTCCTGGCAACGGAAACAAACGAGAACCTAGCTTTTCAGATCTAAGATGGGATTTTGAAAAGCAAAAGCACAGTGAAGATTTGTTTGTTCCCTTCATGATTTTTAATTTTTCTTTTTGGAAATACTGAACATCTACTTTGCTACACAGTTTTTTGCATCAAATGAATTTTGTACAAGTATCATATGTAAAATTAATTTGTTAATCTCTTTTACTTTTGGCTACCCAAATGATTCTGTCAATACTCACACTTCTAAAATGTGCTTCAAAATTGAGATATTGCATGCCAAATTTCAGTCCACAGGAAACCCTCTGTTGAATGTTAACAGCAGATTACAGTGATGCAGTTATGGAATAATACTATGAATATTGACACCATACTCTACTTGGAGATTGTTTGAGCCTAAAGTCTTTCATGTATGATGGTGCAAGTTTCTACATGCGGAAATCCCAGTGAAGTTTATGGGAAGAGCTTACAGGACTGAGATTATGTCATGTGATGGGAAGATCGCACAGGAATGGTGAAGGTTCTTATATTTTTATATAGAATATATCAGGTTGTTATATTTTCTGAAATGCGACTAGTATATTTTATTACACTCCCCCATATAGAAAAAAAAAACAAAAAAATACTCAGTATTGAATTATTCTTTATTTTCAGGCTGGAGGAAGGAAGGTGAGAGACAGTTGGGCAGAGGAAAGAAAAAAAAAAAGACGTGGTAATGTTCCTGGACTAGGCAAAGAGAAACACACAGTTGCCAACACATATGGAATCACAAAGTTATTGGCAAAACAAAACATCATGTAAACTGCAGTATAAATTTAATTCAGCATTTTTATAAGGTACCCTACAAACTGAAAAACAGAAAAGCACCGAAATAAAGCCCTTGTTTTATTTTTAAAAAGTAATTTCTACCTTTAGGTCTATTATGTCAAAGGTACTTTTTGAATTTATCTGACTCACAATAACATCCTTACCTCCATTCATATTCTTGTAAAATTTTTTGGGTGTTTTTCAGTGTTCACTTATATTAAACCAATAACTCTTTGGCTGTTCTCAAACCATGATGCCTTCAGTGCCATCTGTTCCAGCCATACTTTTCAGACTTTGATTTTTGTACGTGATGATTTAGTCTGGGCCTGACCCCAGTTTTTTAAAGTAAATTAACTGTCTGGTATAATTAAAGAGGAGTTAACCTACATGGGGATTGCTGAAATAGTCAACATCTGCTCTATTTTTTGATTCCTAGGCAGGGTAGAAGATCACTTTCAGATTTGCCATGACAGTTACTTACATAAAACAAGAAACAGAAAACATTTTTACAAATGTTCACACCTCTTTCATAGCGTTCTCTTAAACTCTTCCTAGTGTAATATTGTATTGCATAAACAAAACATAAATTCCCATTGTAATAATAGGGCAGCTGGTGTGCTGTGACCATATCCTATCACACTGACTTTCTCTGAAATCCCTACTCCAGTTCTGGATGTGTCTTCTGCAGCCAGTTTGAAGACTCTGCTTAGAAGTGCTGTGCATCTCTGGAGACTGGATTACTGTTTTGAAAACTTCTGCTTACCATAGTGACACAAGTATAATAGCCCAAAGAAGTCCAGGTTAGACTGAAAGGAGACATGTTTATCCCTTGTTATAACCTGGGGATATAATTTTAAATCAATGGAAGCTTATATTATTGACTACACATACAAAGAGGTTTGTTAGTGACCAGACTTCTGGCCCACGCTTCTTGTATGTTGAAAGGAAAAAAAAAAGATACTACTTTTTAAAAACCACGTTATCTGTTTTGAACTTTTATATTGGTCGTCTAAACTCTTTCATAAGCGTTAAGGTTCTGAATGGATTAGGAAAGGAGAAGGAAACACTCTATGGAGCTGCTTAGTAGATGGGTAAATGATCCCTCCTGTGGTGGGCTCCAGTGTAAATCACTAACCTGCTCCCAAGGGAACAGGAATAAAACCAGTATTTCTTACAATTTTAGTCTAACAAAACAACCCAATTTTGTTGAAAGGAAGATTTAGCTGCCAAAGCTGTATAGTGTGAAGCTTTGGAGTTTCAAATCATAGCTCAGCTTGTTGGCAGTCATAGTCTTAGTATGGGCCCAGGTTAGGTAATGGTATCTCAGTTAACATTTTCCTGGAACACTCCTAGTGCTCCACAGGTTTCCTGAAATATGCTTCAAACTCTCACAGGTATTGTATATCCAGCTTAGTAATACGTAGGGTATTATCAGAAAATATATTGAAATTGAGCTTAGTATCTCTGTTCACAAGCTGCTTGTTTTTCTTGCCTCTGCCAGACATAATGTCAAGACAAACAATAGCTAACTAAGCAGGAGAGGAACAGAGAGTTGTTTACACTTGTTCTGGCCTGACCCACTTCCAATTTCGTCCAAAGTCTCATGGTGTTCTGACTTGAAGAATGATGAGGAAGACTGCTGCAGAAAAGGAGAGAAGCCGTTAGTACTAAGATGTAACTGTCTCCTACTTTCAAATTGGCCCCATATTTGAGAAGTGGAGGGAAGTTCTTGTTTGGGATTCCACCTCTGTGGTTTAGCTGATTTAGAGATGGATCCAGCTGGCAAGCCTCCAGACCAACCATTGGGTTACTTACAATACTGATTTAGATGCGCTACTACACACTGCCTTGTAAGAGGAGGGCATCCAATCCTCATTTTTAAGATGAGTCTTTAAGGCTCAAACTATTCCTTGGAAAGGCACTCAAATTCATCATCTTCTCCTGCTATTTAAGAACTTCCAGGAGAACTTCTAGGATCTTTCTGAAGATACTATCCCAAAAGCCTGGATATATTTTTCACCGCTCTCTCCATCTTCTCCATGTTTCTTAAGTCTATGTTGTTTTCAGCAGGTTTTAATTTTATGGGTACTTTAGATTCATCCTGAGATACCTTCTTCTTCTTGCACATGATAGGGGAAGTTTATATACATAGCACGGACTTCAAAGAATTTGAATGGAGTGCTTGCAGGAATGATAGGTGAGATGTGACATTGATGTTCGTCTATGGTAGACAAATCTATACACTTTTGTCCTTGGTTTACAATATTCTACATTGCTTCCTTCTATATCTGAACAGGGAAATGGTACATAGCCTGTTTTACAGCTACTGACCTTCCTCAGCGGTACATTTTCAGTCTGTCTTGGGTTTATTTCCATATTATCCTGAGTGCTATACTAAGAAATAGCATTTCTGCTCCCCTGATAACTCAACCCCAATGAGTCCTTCACATACTTTTCTATGTTAGCTTACATTTCAGACAATTTATAAAAGTTTTAAGCTACATCACACCACTAAATGTAACTTTCTGGTTATATTTTTATTGTTTCAAGGAAATAGAGTTTTATCTAAATCCTTAGCCAGCTCAGACAGAGTATGAAGTTATTTATGTGGGTATCTGTTTACTGAACCAGCACCAAAACCAATATTAATACCTGATAAATATCTTCTAAAACGACAAACTCCACCAGGAGCGTTAGTAAGTAAAATGATTTCAAGCTGCTTTACATACTTCCTAGCTATTTTTTTTCCCAAATAAATAAGTTAATTTAAGCTTGTCTTTTTGTTTTCTATTACATAGAGGGGAAAAAAAATGTAATTACTTTTAAAATTTCTTAGGGGGATAATTACAGATTGCCCAATACAACAAACAGTGATGAATTCAAAATAATTTAGCTAATATAGTCAAAAGTAATATCTTCAATGACAAAGACTGCTTCTGCAAAATTCTGCTTTTTGGTTTTTTTTTTATTTGAAAGAATATTTATGATATATTATATATTTGAAGTTTAAATAAGTGTTTTGTAAGTCAGCAGTAAAAAATATGCAAGCACAACACATACAGACATTCATCACACCAAATGAAAGATATTTTAATGTATCAAATAAGCAGTCTGATTTGCAATAAAGCCCTATATTCAAAATGATAATTTAAAAATTTACTTTTAGTACAGTGTATCTGCACTTCATCTTGGATTCAAGTAATTAAATTAGACACAATATGTGAACAGTATTGGAAGATCTTTAACAGATTTCAGACAAAACACTTTACATAGGGAAAAATTTAAGAAGATATTTAAGGTTTCCTTTGACAGGGCTTGAGGTATTTTTTTACTCTGGAGTGTGATGTAAGAGGTTAGAGCCTAAAAGCCTGACATTCAGTAGTTTTGTTTCAAGTTTTTCCATTCCACCACCTGCCAGAGGGAGAGGAAAAAAATCTTATACTCTTTCTGTCTTCTTGCAACCTTTCTGTAATGATAGAAATATGTTTTAGATTTTTTCAGGCTCTCTGTTGTAATCTGGGAACTTATATTTTAAGTCAAACAAGTTATAAACCCTGTCAGCATACTGAAATAAAAGGCAATTTTTAAAAATGGATGTGTGTATCAATATTAACTCCCTGAGAAATGAAAAAACTGAAAGTTCTCAAGTTTTTCTTCACAACACTGTTACACTGCTCTTCTAGCAGTCTCTCAGTGTGAAACATTCTGTCAAGTACAAAGAAATTAGAACACATTTACTTAAGCTGTCAAAAAACTTAATACTGTAAAAGAATATCTGGAGAACAGCATAGTAAAAGGTCACCTTCGTGCAGAGGTTGACTGTGTCATTATATGAAACAAATTTCCTTTTCCATTTAGTTAAAGGTAGAAAATCAAATAAATATAGAGAGAAAAAAGAAAAAAAGTTCATCATCAATGTGGAGAAGAGATTCAGATTCAATTTGAATACATAAGGACTTTTACTTCTTATATTAAGAAGTAAATCAGGTTAAGATTTTTATAATAAGGCTACTCAGATTCTTTGTCACAAATTCTATGGGTCTGATCACAAATAAATCAGGACTTGAGTTTAAAGTTAAAACACAGAAGGTTGAACTACAGGTTGAATTCTCCACAGCTGAGTCATGAAATTTCAACCCACGCAAGACTTTGAATTTTAAAACTAGACATATATATTAAAATTTGTGATAAAGACAACTTTTCCACTTGAACTTATTAATTTTGAAAGCCTTCTTTTCAGGTTGTCCAATTTAAACACCTGGTAAAATACTAATTCTGTGAAAAATCCAGTAAAGCAATTGTGAGCATGTACAGTAGTTACTACCATGCATTGCACTACCAGTTAGTAGGACCGAACTTTTCTCTTGGACTTCTTGGCGAAGTTTTAGAGTAGTTTTCTTGGTTATTTGTTATGTATTATGGTTATACTGGAAAATGGAAGGAGAAGTACTGATCATATTAATCTGTGGATATTTTTTAAGTAGAACTGAGACACAAAAAACTTCGTGGCCATTGTGTGGCCACCTGAACACTTTATATTAACTGCATAAAATGAATAATTCTTACCAGATTTCAAATTTTCACTTCACATTTTACTGAAGGAACAGGTAAGAAGAAATCTCTGATTTGTTGTCTTCATGTGTTCACTATTTTTATTAGCTCTTATCCTATTCCTCATGTCTTATTAATTTCTATTTTGAATTAAATTCAGCAGTTTCTGTCTTGTCAGTCATCAGTAATTACTGTTGTCTTTTGTCTCAGACCTTCTGTTTGTAATGGCTCTAAAGATGTAGGGTTAATAAAAGACAACAAATTATAATTAATTTCTTTTTAGTGTGGTATAAAATGAATCCAATAGAAATAGATATACATAATTGCAGCATTATGCAAGGATGCATTAATTGATTGGTCAAATATTGGGCTAGAATAAGATGCTGATTGTTTATAATATAATCAGGCATCTGTATGCATGCAACAAGATTTTATGCTCAGACTCTGTAGCAGTTTCTGGTGGCTTTTCCTTTCAGTGAAAAGGGCTGATAACATTTAATGGCATGTTTAATCACTGCCACAAAAGGAAAAGTTGTAATGTTTCATCATTTTGTTAGTCATGTCCTGTATATTTATCCTGTAATAACTGAATGAATTAAATTTCATTTTAAATAAATTGATTAAATAAAATGAATTACATTAATTAAACTAGATTGACTGATTAATTAAATTAAATGAAATTGTTTTTATTCAAATGAAATTAGAGCAATAAATTAATATTTTTGATCATTATTAGAAGAGGCCCCAGTCTCTGTTCATAACATAGATGTTGCTGCCCTGAAGAACAGCTCATGCTGTCCACATCAGCTGAAGGAGTTACAGAAAGGACAACAATTATTCAGGTATTTGTTTTCTAATTATAAAAGAACATTAACATAATTTCAAATGCACTTTCTTCAGATCTTCATTGATGGTCTTTAAGAGTGTATTCCAAGGTCTAAGCATTAAAAACTTGGGTTTCTTGCTAAAATTGTGAATGTCTACACTAAATATCATGAGAAGAAAGTCTTTTAGCATTCCAGTGAAGGTCTATTGCCCTGTCCCTTGCCCTGTCCTTTCTCCTGAGGACAACTGTGTTAAAGACTGAGCACTTCAATCCACTGCAGCTCAGCCTCAACCAGTCACTAATGAGATGAGATTGTCATGATGATTAGAGATAGGTTAACAATCTGCTTTTTAGTATTGTTAGTTCTCAGAAGAGTCTGAGGGGCAAAATCACTCAAAAAGGGGCAGAATAAACGTTAGGGAAAGTTTCTGAATAAGACAGATCTTTGAGAAGAGACAAGAAGAATTTTAAGATGTTCCCTCTCTTTCCAGTTCTGCTTAGAGAGCCTGTTCTGGCTACCAGGTGTTTAAAGTAGGGGAAGAACTTGTAAATAATTTAATTTTAAAGGGCATTATTATTTAAGACTGATACTTGCAGAAGATTCTTAAGAAACCTCATATAATTACTTCTTTGGGATATTTTCCATTTCTGTGTCCAGACAGAATGGCATTTGTGGCCTCTTTTGAATGTACTTTCAAAAAACATACACACCCAGTGCTTTTGGAAATGATTTTCCAGACTTCTCTTTTGTTTTTAACATCTGTTGCAAAGAGTAATTGATTACTATGGAAATCTTACTTCTGTTGCCTATCCTCACTTATTCCTCAATATTTCTACTGTGTTTGGCTACAAGAAATAAAAGATCTTCCGCTTCTCCACAGAGCATGTTATTATTGTAGCATAGTTTATTAGCCAGTCTGCCTCCTTTTTACTGGACAATCTATATTTTGAGACTTTTTTTTTAACCTCTTTGAAAACTGCAGGTTACACACTGTTACTTTAAATTGACCTCAGCAGACCCCGCCTTTTTCTTCTATTTTCACTGCTTTTCCATGGGTGTAATTCAGGACTGCATGAGCTCCTACTGGTTTACAAATACATAAATAGAAAGACAACCAGAGTGTGTATACTATAACCTATCTGAGCAGAATAATATTCCTGTGTACCTCCAGACAGATCATAGAAGTTTGACAATAATATAGAAGTTACATAAGAAGTCAAGGCACATCTTCTGTCAAGATGACTCTGGAAAAATGAGTTGTTGTTACCTTTGCATTACCATATGAGGTTGCTTTAAGTAAGTTTCTTTTAAAAAATGAGAACTTAGTGTGTTCAGGCACTAAAGAAGACAACTGCCATAGGATTAGTCAGTCCCTTGATTTATTAGAAGTATTGCCTAAATTTACAGCCTTACTGTAGATTCATTTACACAAGTAGGTCTAGAAAGATTACCTTTTTTAAATGACAAATGTTCTGATTTTTTGAACTCTTATGTACCCTGCCAGGCTAGACATTTTCTCAGAAGGCAGAAAAAAATTCCACTTCAAGAATTAAGAGATAAAACTGGTATAAGGAAGTCTACCCACTGCCAACTTCTGCTCAATATGCATTCTTTAGTACTGCATGCAAAGTCTAAGTAATTCAACTCGATAGAACCATATAATTGAGTAAAGTGACTATCCATTATATTTCTTTATCAGTTTAAAGCCTTTCTTGTGAAAAATTTCAACAAAAGCTTTGACTCTTGTTTATGAACTCCACAGCACAGAATTGCTTTTGCGAAAGCAAAATTGGTGTGGAATTGAAATTTACTGCTGGGTCTCCTACATAAAAAAATGGTCATTCTGTGCCATGTCTTTAAAAAAGACTTGCTCTAGCTATGAAAGAGTTTTAAATCTCATCTTTTAAGAGTTATTGATCTTTTAAATTTTTTTTTTACATAGTCTGCATAATGAATCAGCATTCAATGGCCTAGGTAGACATTGCTTCAATACTCAGACTTTTAAATCTGAGCCACTAACTAGTTTGATTCATTTCAGCTAAGCAGGTTAAAAATACAGTATCTGAATGTACCATTTTTCTTTTGAAAATTAGGAATCTGGGAATGTCTTTATCATTTTCAAAGTTCAAGATAAATTATTGAAGAACTATATTTCAGAAGTTAAGTATGAAAACAGTGCTGCCAGAGGTTAGCTAGATCACACTGGTATAGGGTAAGTAGAACACATAAAGTGATTTATTTGGGACCAGTTCTGTTTAATGTCTTAATCAATGATATAGACAGTGGGATTGAGTGCACCCTCAGCAAGTTTGCAGATGATACGAAGTTGAGTGGTGCAGTTGACATGCCAGAGAGCCAGGATGACATCTAGAGGGACCTAGAGGAGTGGGCCCATGTGAACCTCATGAGGTTCAATAAGACCAAGTGCAAGGTCTTGCACCTCAGAGACAGCTGCCCTGCAGAAAATGACTTAGGGGTAGTGGTGGATGAAAAGCTGGACATGAGCCAACAATGCACACTTGCAGCTCAGAAGAGCAATTGCATTCTGGGCTGCATCAAAAGAAGAGTGGACAGCAGAATAAGAGAAGTGATTCGGCACCTCTACTCTGCTCTGGTGAGACCTCACCTGGAGTACTGTCTCCAGCTCTGGAGGCCTCAACACAAGAAAGGCATGGACCTGATGGAACGTGTCCAGAGAAGAGCCACAAAAATGATCAGAGGGCTGGAGCACCTCTCCTATGAACACAGGTTGAGAGAGTTGGGGTTGTTCAGCCTGGAGAAGAGAAGGCTCCATAGGGACCTTACAGCAACCTTCCAATACCTGAAAGGGGCCTACAATAAGGCAGGAGAAGATCTGTTCTCAAGGATTTGTAGTGACAGGATGAGGGGTAATGGTTTTAAGCCAGACAAGGGTAGATTTAGATTAGACATTAGGAAGAAATTCTTTACTATAAGGGTGGTGGAACACTGGAACATGTTGCCCAGAGAGGTGGTGGAGGCCCTATCTCTGCCTCAAGGCCAGGCTTGATGAGGCTCTGAGCAACATGATCTAGTTAGAGCCATCCCTGCTGACTGAAGGGGGGTTAGACTAGATGACCTTGGAAGCTCCCTTCCAACCCAATGCATTCTATGATTCTATGATTCTGTTTTTAAAGCTGTCATCTCTAATAACCATGAGTTGTATCTAGTGTATAAGAACTAAACTGAACCAAGCATGTTAAGTTTACAATCTGTGTACATTGACTGTATGAAACATTGAAGCAACACTAAAAGTGTTGTGAACATCATGGAAGTCATTTAGGATGGCTAGAATGTACAAAGAAAAGAATATTATCATAAATTGGCTGCAAAGAAGTCAAATGTGCCCAAAGCTGGAGATGGAGACTGAGCATCAGATATAGTTGGACACAAATGGGATGTCCTCCGAGCACACACTAGAACTTTGATCAGTCCCATGTACTGGAAGATCAGAAAGTTATTTTCTTGTGAAGAAAGTTCAAACTTGAATGAAGGCAGAGAATGATGGTCCAGAGCTGCAGCAAGCCTTGCATCCAAGGCTGGCATGAATGAAGATGTCAGGATTCCTTTCTCAAATTGTATTCTGCATCTCAAATTTTCACAAAAATTATGAGTATTTTGGGATTTTATACATGGGACTAAATGAATGCTTCCTTCTTATGAATAGCAGTATGAAAAAAGATGACAAGTACACCAAAGTAGACTTAATGCTGCTTTCTTCATAGATCTTACTTACACTCATTTTAAAAGTAGGTATCTCTAGAGTTGTTAGCTATGACTTCCTGGAAATATTTGAATTATAACAGTTAAGATAGCTAAAATATTTCATAGTTTTTATTTTGTGTGAATTATTTGCAGTGAAAAGCATTTGGTCTCGTGAGCATATATGGTTAGCACTTCCATGGTTTTGTGTGAGTAAAATATAATTTTTCTGTGACTCAGTCTGACCCATGGAGCTGTCATATGTTTTAGGAAAAGCAGATTCTGAGTTTTTGTCCCAGTTTCAAAGCAATATTTAAAAGCTTAAGCAATAAAATTTTAGTTCACCACAAGCAAACTACTTGCAATTAAATAAATTGAATTAACAGCACAGAATATGAGTCCATGTTTGGAAAAAAACTTGAATGATGACGTACAATCGGGGAAAAAATGTATTCAAGTTAGCCAAAGCTACATAAATAATAAAAAGTTTCTTCTACACGCCTAGCTAATTATTCACAGGATGTTGTGTGTTTGTGTTATTCTAATGATAATGCAAATAATAACTTGGCACAAACTGATCTCTGTTAGATGGAATATTTGCACTATAGTAGAAAAATATGTCTTGAAGAAGAAGGTGTCAGGTATGATTAAGAAAAAAAAAACAGGCTTAAGTTTCCTTAAGAAACTATATGCTTTCCCTTAGTTAACTTATTATAGTACACTTGTTAGATGTCAGAACTTGTTTATGCAAATGATTGTTTTTCCTGTTCAGAATATTATATATGTAATGGGTTTTTTTTGTAGCTAATTTAACTCATCTTTCTAAATGTATTCCAGAAGTATCAGAAATTCCTCATTATTGGAAATGCCTGTTTTCGATATGTACTTCTATTTTCCCCCAGCTGCAAATTTTAGTGAGATGCAGATCTGACTAGACTAATGTTCCTAGATCTCACTCAACATGGCACATAGACATGTTTTAATGCTTTCATCCTTAGTCAGCAGGTAGTCCCAGGTAGTTCCTGCTCATTCAGGAAAGGGTGGAATGACAAGTCCCACCCATCCAACAGTGACAGAACACATTTTTCCTCATACTACTGGTAGGTTTTCTGAACCTGTCACTGCTCTGAGTGCAGTTTTGAGGTATCTTAACTTACGGTTTTTAACTTAAAGAATTATAATAAAGACAGACAACTCTGGGACTTGAATCCTTTCAGTTGATTGTAAGAAAGTTCAGGGATGCCACCAAGATAATGATGTCTGGTCATCATGACATAGGGATTGGCATACGCAGGTAAAATATGAGGGACTTTGATATCATGCTATTGGCCTGTTTGGTGTGATTAAGTACCTTGTGCTGAGAGGAGTAACATCTTTTGTGACAAGCATAGGGACAGCCATGGGTGCATGCAGAGAAAACAGCAGACAATGGCAAATTCTTTTCACATGACTTGGCAGGCTGGAAGGACCTGAGACTGTGGAGGACTGGGTATGAAAGAAAGGTAAAAAGGGTGCTCCAGGCAGGAGGAAAATGCTGAAGAGGGGATGGCAGTTTACTTATTTATTAATCATATGCAATTAACCAGCAATCAATGAATTATCCATTCAGAATCAGTATCATAAATACAAAAGATAAAACACAATATTAAGGTACTTACAAAACGTTACTGTAGACCTAAAAATCTCTAAGCACCATTCAGGAATTGATCCCAAATGTTTCTCATCCCACACATCCACATTTGCACGATTTCATTCACTCCCTGGCCCCTTCAGGTAGCCAGCGCACACACAGCCATTCCTGAGAGATCCTCTTGTGTGTGCTCTGGGCTGCTGTGTACACGTGGGGGTGCTCTGGAGTTATGTGTACCCTTGTGCCTTCCTGCAGTCTGCTACTCCATGCACTGCTGAGAAATCACACCAGGAGGTCACATACACACTCAAGATGTGGGTCCCTACTTGTTGCACTTGGTACTGCCAGTTCACTAGCTGGAGTGCTGAGGATCATGAGGTCCAGCAGGGAGGAAGTGCTTACATCTTCAGGGACAGTGAGGATGCCTCTGGTACTGCCAAATTTCATTTTGTCTGCTTCTCTTTCCATGCTAAGGTCTTTGGCCCTTCTTACAAATTTTCATGTTTCTTTTATGTTGCTTGATAAACTGATGCTTGGTAAGTGTTTGTTTCTGAAACTGTTTTTTAAATCCCTGGTTCCTATATTACATCTCCCTCCTTTCATGGCTGTGACTCAGCTCTCATCTTAACCTACAGTCAAACTGCATCTGGGGTGACAGGGACTGTAGGCATCACCTGCCCTGGAGTCCAGACCAGAGCCAGTCCTAAAAGAAGGCCCATAGTACACAGAGGTGACTTTCAAAAAAGTGAAGAAATTTTGACTGAAATAATTTCAGACATATGAAAAAAGAACTTCATTTCTCAGCAAGTAAAACTGTATTTTACTTACCTAAAATACAAGCCTTGATAGCTAAGCCATCCATCTCACTCGCAATTCTTCATGTAAGAATCCTTTACAGACACTTTTTGACTGTAATTTGCCTTCACAGAGTCCTAGATGAGAACATAGATTACCATAGAAGCCAATTATATGCTTTTACTGAAATTTCAGTATAGGCGAACATCTTTGTTAAAGCTTTTGTTTAAATGGTAGAATGGATTAACAGCTGACTTGAATCGTAATAGGTGTACTGCAGCAAATCTTTCATAAAAAACAGAGCATGGAGACAAAGAGTGTTCACAAGAATATTACAATTTGTTTACTATTAAATTGTGCTAAAATGAAAAAACACACCTGTAGAGGTGAAAACAGAGTATCAGTCATACCGTAGGTGCTGAACATATGAGTTTGATACTGGCACAATTACAAAGACTATGAGAATTTTTCTATCAAAAAGTAGTAAAGAAGTAAAAGACTGACTCTAGGAAAAGAAGACAAAGAATTAATGGAATAAGTGTGGTTAAAACATACTGAAAAGCATACAGGGAAATATACTTCAAATTCACTTTATCATGAGTAAAATTGAAATTAGTTATTATTGTATTCTTACATTTACTTTATAATGTTTGAACAGAAATGTAAGGACTATTATGTGTTGTTTTTTTTCTGTTGGGAAACAATTGCGGAATTACTAAATTATCATGAAAGGTCCTACTGGGATTGGTGGTGGTTATGGTTATAAATGAGAAGGCTTGTCCAGAACTTTGAAAAGTAATCTCTTGAAATGGCACTTATGTTTTAGAGTAGTCTTGAGGGAAATAGCTGACATATACTACAAAAATCTCAGAGAAAGAAATATGTTTGCATAACATATCCAAAAGAAAACATAACCAATTTCAATTTTGAAAAGGACAATATTTAATTTTAATTTTTTCATGGAAATGAAAAAAAGATAAGCAGAGCCAGACTGAGTGATAATTGCTTTGATCTTATAAACCAGAGATTTTATCTTATGCATAACAAAGATTCTATCGTGAATGTTTGGGACTCTACTGAGAAAAGAGCTTTAAGTCTAGTATGACATTTCTATACTGGAAGCCTTCCTGATTCTCTGTTTAAATCAGAAGCAGTTGCCCACTGTAGGCAAATGAATAAAACAACAAAGGATAATTTTGATATACAAATAAAATAAAAATGTCACATGCAAAAATGCAAAAGGTCATGCCAGTGCTCCTTTGCAGTGTAAAGATAACAACTGTTTTCTATTATAAACCGAGATTACTTAAAACTGCATAGAAAATTCTTGAGGGAGGGTTTTTATACAGTGTTCAATAAATCGTACACTTTACTGAATATTTATTCTCAAATGCATACCAGAAAGGTGGATAGTTTGGGAAAAAAACATGTGATTTCCACTAAACATGGTTCAGGAAATTTCAGCAGTTTGTGTTTTATATAAGGGAACAGAGTTAAAGCAGTTAAGATATAGGAAAGACTGACATAAGATTTCATGCCCTATATTGTTACGAAGCTATGTATATGCATATGTTTGTATAATTAATGATAAAACTTTTCAGGTATATCTTCAAAGTAGTTTAATAAATAATATTTTTTTGAGAAAAATTAATGAATTTCAAAATTCTGATGCATGCAGGTGGAGAATAAGACCATACCCTCACATAA
This sequence comes from Coracias cyanogaster, assembly GCA_033124195.1. Lineage (NCBI taxonomy): Eukaryota > Metazoa > Chordata > Aves > Coraciiformes > Coraciidae > Coracias > Coracias cyanogaster. Next base: position 15,054 of record JAVSBS010011291.1, read on the forward strand.
TCATGGCAAAGATGAGTTGCTTCAGGAGTTTAAAAATATTAACATTTTCAATACCAGGGCAGCTGCCAGCTGTCTTACAAAATGACCAGTTATTGTGAACTACTGTCTCCATTAAAAAAGTTAAGCATACATATAATTGGAAAATTTTCAAAATAAATGATCTTTTAAAGTGAGTTAATGTAGATAGCTGTTGAGGCGTCAAATGAAAGTGGTCATTTATATTAGTCAGGATTATAGATATTATCTCTATACATTGATATAGTAATCATTTTATGGTCAGAAAAAGGAGGTGGGGGGTGGGAACCTGTGGGCATGCAAATGTGCTAAGCAAACTTAAAAAACAACAGGATCATAGAAAAAACGGAAGTTTCATAGACCAGGAAGGATGTTCCTGTGATAGAATTGAGTCCAGCTGATAAATGTATTGACCTACACTTGGTGTTTGCATCATCTGACGGCAACAGACAATAATGTAAATGCCTTTTGAATGTCGATAAGAGTCACACCATACCTTGTCTTCACCAATGGTAATGTGATCTGAGGAAATCATAACATCCGTGGATAGTGTGGGTAGCATCCTGTCGATGCTGGTCAGAGAGCAGGGTGTAAGAAGGCCGGGGGTTGGCACTCTATCTACCCTGCCGGTACTGGTCAAGGAGAAGGTTGTCAAGAATGTAGGAAGGAAGGATTCGGAGGGTACTGAAGGGTTTTGTGTACATAATGGGTTAAACAAAGTCTCTTTTTAAAGAAATGCTTTAAGACCTTATTTTATTATTAAAGTATTCCCAGTAGAATAATTTAGAGTTTGTATACAACACTGTTTTATACATAAAGATTCATGTACATGTATATGTGTATATATATATAACAGCCTGTATTCTTGTTTTCTATACAGTGGAATCAAACATAACATTTCCAGCTGAAAAATAAATTCTAAATGAATTTATAATTAAACTTTCTCTAACTCAAATACTGGCAACCATCTGCAGGCTTGGGAAGGAGTGACTGGAAAGCTGCTCCGTAAAAAAGCATCAGCGACTGTTGGTCAACAGTGTGCTTATGTGACCAAGAAGGCCAATAGTAACCTAGACTGCATCAGAAATAGTGTGGCCAGCAGGACTAAGGAAGAGATCATCCCTCTGCATTTGGCACTGATGACACCACACCTCGAATATTGTGTTCAGTTTTGGACCTCACTACAAGAAGGACACTGAAGTCCTGGACTGCTTCCAAAGAAGAACAATGAAGCTGGTGAAGGATCTAGAGAACAAGTCTTATGAGGAGCTGCTAAAGGAACTGAGGTTGTTTAGTGTGTTGTAAAGGAGGCTCAGGGGAAACCTTATTGCTTTCTACAACTACCTGAAAGGAGGATGTAGTGAGGGGGTGTTGGTCTCTTTTCTCAAGTAACAAATAACAGGATGAGAGGAAATGGCTTCAAATTGTACCAGAGGGGGTTTAAATTGGATATTAGGAAAAATCTATTCACAGAAAGGGTTACTGAGTATTGGAACAGGCTTCCCAGGGTAGTGATTGATTCACCATCCCTGGAGGTACTTAAAAGATGTGTAGATGTGGCATTTAGGAACATGGTTTAGTGGTGGACTCGGCACTGTTAGGTTTGTGGTTGGACCTACGTTCTTAAATGTCTTTTCCAACCTAAAAGATTCTGTGTTTCTATGATCTACTTAACTTAGATATAAGTAATATGGAGAGGAATCGACAATATGCAAAAAGAATAATAAAAGACTCAGCCTAGCATAAAAGAATCAACAGAGGAGCAAAGAATGAATTAAATCAGTAAAAAAATACCAATTTTAAAAATTACGACCAAAGACAAAACCAGTTTTTAATAAGAAACTTCGCACTGAAAATCAGAATGACTTGATGTAGTGCAAATCCAAACCATTTCCAACATCCATTTAAAATGGCCCCAAAGGCTGTGGTTCAGGTTGCATTAAATGAATGTATTTTTAATTCAGGTAAATTATAACTTCTAAATATCAACAAATATAATCTTCCTTCAAACTTCCAACAACAAATACCATCTTCCTTCAAAACCTTCAAACTGTGCCTGTTTTAAAGAGAAAAAGAAATAGACACAAACAATTTAGAGATGTTTGATGAAAACTTCTCGTGGAACCCCACAGTGAAGTTCTGTTTGTCAATGATTATCAGTGCTAGCTCAAGATCTTTTATATTTCCTTATAAACAGAGGAAACACAACAAGCTATAGCTCAAAATCATATTCTCCAAATACACTGTGATTTTTTTCAATGATATAAAGTTTTTCTTTTGGATATGCTGAAGGTAAAAGCCAACTAATGATGCCACATTTCATCCCACAGAAAATGGCAAAGATCTGTGTACTTCTGCTATATTTTCACTTGGACAGAATTTATCTCCTAGAAAGAGATCGTTCTTTTCACCTCCTGTAATTTGCGAATAGCAATGCAAGTGACTGTGTCAGTTGTGTTTTTGAATGAGATTAGTGATAAAAAATTAAAGACAGTAGTTGAAGGAGCACTGTATGATGGAAATTGTTTTCTCTTCTTACTCTGAAAGAACATTAAAAAATTCATCTCATTAATTTGGGATATTCTGTAAAATTATTAAACAAGAGCCCCTATGACAAACACAAAGAAATAAATGAACTTATATATTTGATGACAAGTTTTGTTATGTTATTTGTTAAGGTTCTTGAAAGGCAGATCTTCCAACTAGCAAGATATACTGAGAAGAGCAATATATATAAACACAAAACATTTCATTAGTGGAGAAAATGTCATTGGGGCTTTTGAGTGTACTTTCATTGAAACTTTCATTGAATCCAAACACAAACTGCCTGTTATCAACTACCAGAAGAAAAACTGTGTTCCAAAATTGATTATTATTATTCTGATCACAATCTTATTTTTATTTACAAGGCAAATTTTTATTTCATTTACTGAGAATTTATTTCAAATTATGTGTTTCTTGTGCAGCTTACTGTTCTATATGCTTGTATTATTTTATTCTATTACTAGTCTTGTCAAGAAATCCTCTAGATTAGGAATTACAAATTGCTTGCTGTACATTTTAAAATCCAGCTACGTATTTATAGTGTGTCTGGCTGAGCTGGTTTTCCACATAGCAGCAGTGTTTTTGTGCTGGGAGTTAGAAGGGTGTTGGTAACACACCTGTGTTGTGACTGCTCCTGAGCAGTGCTCACACAGCACCAGGGCTCTTCCCAACATTCACCCCCGCAGTGGGACAGGGTGGGCAAGATCTTGGGAGGGGACACAACCAGGACAGCTGA
>JAVSBS010011292.1:0-12720 GCA_033124195.1 Coracias cyanogaster
AGTTAGAAGAGCTTCCTCTTGGGTGTGGCTTCTGTTGGGGCTGGCTGCACCTTGCTGAGGTCTCATGGTGGTGTCCTTCCACGTGAAGGGCCACTGAGGGAGCCAGCTCTATCTGTTGTGTCCAGCAGCTGATGCTGGCACCATAGTGGGCAGCAGAGGAGCCAGATCCACAGGAACCTATGGCAGGACTGTCTGAAAGAAGACTTCTGAAGGGGCTGTTGCTGAGCTCAGTGTTGGCTTGTGTAACCAGGCAACTGATGGCAGCATAAAATGATGGCTGGACCAGCACAACTAGCCATGTTCTTGGCCTTACTTACACAAGCTGTGCTTCCTTTTTGCCCATAAAGATTTTGAGCATAACATTAGCTGCATCAACTTCTGAGTGAAAAGGGGCTCAGCACAAGTTGTCATTTCTGCATTGTTGATAGGGTTTGGTGACTACTGATTGTGTTTTCCTACAGAGGGGACTCTCTCCCAGCTGCATCCCATGTTGCTCATTGCCCATCTGTTCTCCCTGTAGAGACCTTTGCAAAGATGCTGCAAGAAATCCTCCGTTTCTCTACTGAAGCCACAAATTAATTTTCTGTTACTACCAGTGCCATAGAGCCTTGTAGCCATGTCTCAGTGGCAATGTCCCCTATCCCACAGCACCATCTCGTGGAAGACTGCAGTTTGAAAAAACCCACCAGAAAAACCACCAACTTGGAATAAATCCACTTCCAAGAATCCCATCGCACTTCTCAAGGCTTCAAATCCCTGCAAGAAGTTGCCATGGCACAGCAGGAGCAGTGCCACAGCCTTGTGAGGCTTGTGACATCTCCTGAGATCAACTAAACCAGCAAGGGGTGACAGGAAACCCCCACCATGGCACAGCCTCACCACAAGTTTATTTTCCCAGGAGGAAGCAAATCATACTGCATCACATTACAGAAGCCATTTCCTTTAGCATGCTGGGAAGGGCTAAGGCTCAAAGTAGGAGGAGAAGTGCAGCAAAAGCTTAGCCTATAAAGTGCCCTATTGCAATTCTCTCCTTCACAGAAGGCTTTCAAGTGCTGCCTGCTCATCTCTCATTACATGATCAGTGGGAGAAAGTGCCCATGAAAGCCCTCAGATCATGTGGTCATACACAACCATTGGCAAAGCTTCCAGCTCCTCAGTTACAATTACCTTCGTCAAGCTCCAATCAAATATCCCTGAAAAGTCTCCCCACACAAAGCCACAAAGAGGTTTCATAAAGCCTCTCTTTGGGCAGTCTGGGCGATCTTACAGCAGATGCAAAAGCATACATCTCAAGGATATAAGTCTAAACCAGAGAAAGTTTTCATCATCTCAAAAATACATTTATATTTGTGGTTCCATTGTTTGGAGGTCATGATTGAAGCAGACCAGCTATTGCTTGAGTGATTTCCCCCATATTTATAAGGTTTCCCACAACAGGACTGCTGTATGTCAAGGAAGTGGAGAACTAGACTCAGTAGATGCAGACAAGGCTCCTGCTCAGAGGCTCTGCCAGGCTCAGACTAGGAGCCCATCCTTCCTCCAAGGGTTTCCTGGAGAATTACCAGGTGGTAGAATTACGACCCCCCAGAGAAACAAAGAAAATGTTAAAACAGTATTTAATTACATTTGGCCTATTTTCTGGGGACCAGTAGACGAAGAGCCTGAGCTTTTAGCCTCCAAGGTTGCAGCAGGATCCAGTGAACCTACATTCTGCCCCAAACTGTATTGACCAAAGCCAAGAAAACCCCATAAATCAATGACCTTCTAATTTCTTAGAGAAAAAATATTCAGAAATGGTTGTAATGGTTGCGGACTCATGTTTTAGGAGCCTGCCTGAAGCTGCAGATTATTTGCTGGGATACAGAGAAAACTAGAGGAAGCTTGGGTGCTGCAGACCACCATCTGGGCCCCACCATGGGCCATGGAGACACTCAGTGCTTTCCACCTTCCAGAAAAGCATCACCTGAGGCCATTTCAGTGGCACTGCTTTTCCTAACAGACATCCACACTAGTGCTCCTCCCCACAGAAACATCTTCTGCTGCCTTTTTAATAAAAACATCACCCTTCTTAGCCAGCACTGCAGTAAGAAAATCGTAGGAGTAGCAAACAGCTGCTATCTGCTACAAACATTTGACAAAGCATATCAAATTAGCTCTACAACTCAGCAGCTAATGCCTCATACCTACACAACTCAGCAGCACATTGCCCTCAGCCACATGCTGGGAATCCCATTTGGTAAGCAGCAGTTGGAATACAAAGGCAGGAGACCCAGATGTTTGGCCATATCTCCCACACACGTTCCCCAAACTGGAATTTAGCCTCTGGCTTGCAACTGCAGGAGCTCAGCACTTCCAATTCCTTTAGCTACCAGCCCCAAAGGGTTATTAATGTGCTCGATTTATACATGCACCATGGAAATGTGGTGTGTCAAGCACCCGTTAAGCTTTCAGGTGTCCTGCTGAGTTAACACCCAGGCTGATTTATTTTTCCAAACAGAGCAAGATCTTGGTGGTGGGGAAAGCACCATGCATGCTGGTCCCACAGCCACTATCAGACACAAGTAGCAGAGCAGACACCTCCATCTGCTCCCAAAACATCCCCAGACTCCACTCTCATGGGCTTCCTCCAACGTTTATTAACCTGTTTATCATACTAATCAGCCCATCAGCTCCCCAGTGCTTCTACATCTCAGACTCATAGTACAATCAAGCCTGGTTCATGCTTTATTTTTTGGGAAAAGTGGCTAAGAGGCAAAACCAGAAAGGATTTGCTGTCAGCATCCAGACATTTGGGAACTCAAGCCCAACATGGCAAAGCTTCAATCACGTTTCAAAGTCTGCTATGACTGTCTGGGATACTAAAATTTCTACCAAGACTGTAGAACTTGCTTAGAACTTATCTTGCCTTGGCTATAGAGAGATCAGACCCCCCTACTTCAGATGCACAAACTCTCAGCAATTAAACTGAAAAAGGTTTTCCATTAATGAGCAGTAATTAGGGCTGCTGCTCAGAGCCAAGCAACTCCAATTTCATCCAAAGGTGGTAGCTGTGCTCTTGTGCACCAGCCAACTCATTACAGGGGCTTTATTTGCCATTTTCAGTGCAGACAGCATTGAAGACACCTTATCTCATACCCTCCTCTGTCACCACCATCCCCACAACGTTTCCCACACTGCACAAAGGGTGTCAGATGGACAGGATAGAGTAACTCACCTGAGACAGGCAATCCAGGGTTTAGGCTATAAGTGAACTAGCAGCCTACTTTATATACTTTTATCCCTTATTCAGTATAATTCTTTTTCAAAGCACTACTTAAAAGTTGGTTTGATATTACTGATATTACGTACTCTGAAGTCTTTACAGTACCTAAATCTTAAAAAAAATCCAAATCCCATTTTGTTCACATTCTCAAGAAAGAGTGGTGCCTGTGTAAGCTTTATTTCTGAAGAGGCACTCTTCTGAAGAAATCCTAATGCTCCTATTCAATACTGACCTGACACAAAGCTGCTGAGTTTGGGAGCGAGAAGCTGAGAGCATGGGCCAAAGGCAGAGCAGGGACAGCAAGCATCTGGAGCACTGGTCTACAGGGCTGTAGCACCCACCTACCACAGAGGAGAGGGGGAAGAGGCATAACTCAAATTGCTAAAGATGGAGCTTTCCTCATAATCTGAACACAAGTACATTTGAATACTGGAGCTGTTTAAAACTTGAATTCATGGGAATTTTGTAAGTGGGCCATTGTCTTTTGGCTGAACTAAAACCCCTTGAACTTTGAGTGTTTGGTCTCTGCACTGGCTCTCCTCTGGAACTTGCAGCCTGAGCTCCAGCCTGCTACTTAAAAGTAGTTTTCAAACAGCACATGAAACAGATTTGAAAGACAAGGAGGAACTGGTAAGTGTAGGACACAGGAGATGGTATGGTCAAAGGCTCCCTCAATCAAAGAAGTCTTCTTACCTATTTAAAATTGTTGGCCTGCTTTTCACATATAGCCAGACTTCTTACTCATATCTGGACACTCCCACTTCTCTTCCTTGCAGGAACCTGCTGCCCCAGTCTTCATTCCCAGCTTTTTCCCTTCCCACAAGAGGACAGAAAGTTTCCTCACTGAGCCTGATCAGCAACAGCTGCCTGAGCAAACAGCTTCACACAGGAAGGTGTGAGCAACCTGCCAACACTAACACAACAGGCCCTAGGCACCAAAAAACATTCAGAACCAGTTGCTGCTTCTTCCAAACCCTTAAATTTATATCCAGATTTCCCCTAGAGGAAGGTCATGCGAGCAAGACTTACAGGTCATCCAAGCTAACACTAAGCCAAAGCAATCAGGATGAGCTGCCCAAGGATATGCATCACAGCTCTGCTATCCTCAGCACAAGGAAAACACAGACTTGTTAGAGCAGATCCAGAGGAGGGGCACAAAAATGATCCGAGGGCTGGAACCCCTCTGCTGTGAGGCCAGGCTGAGAGAGGTGAGTTTTATCAGCCTGGAGAAGAGAAAGCTCCAGGGGGACTTTATTCCAGCCTTTCAGTGCGTAAAGGGGTCTGCAATAAAGATAGGGACAGAATTTTTTAAAGGGCAGGTTGCAGCACAGCAAGGAGTGATGATTTTAAATTAAAAGAGGAAGATTTAGACTAAATAGAAGGAAGACCTTTTTTCCAGTGAGGATGGTGAGACCCTGGCCCAGGTTGCCCAGAGAGGTAGTTGATGCCCCATCTCTGGAAACCTTCCAAGTGAGGTTGGCTGGGGCTCTGAGCAACGTGCTGTAGTTGCAGATGTCCCTGCTCACTGCAGGGAGGTTGGACTAGATGACTCTCAAAGGTCCCATCCAGCCCAAACCATTCTGTGATTCTATGTGCCAGAGCCACAGGGTACAGACCACAGCATGCCATGGGGCTCACTAAACAGGGGTGCAGTAGCTCAGCAACCAGTGAAAGTTCTCCATGAAGAGCTATAGTACCTACTAGGAAAAGCGCTCCTTGCAATGCAGCTCTCTTCTGGGGCTTTCTAGAGAACACAGACACATACCTGCTTAGGGCTGGCAGCCAGACTTACAACTGCAAACATCTCCTCTGTATGCAAAGGCTGCTGTTCACAAGCCAGCTACCACACTGCAGAGCTATTACAACAGACATCCCACTTACCATGTTCTAGAAGGGCAGCAGAAGTTGGGACTGCAGCATAAGCTCCAAAAAGTATAATCGTTGAGGGCCTACAATAGAGAGACCATCCCAGGAAGTGCTACAGCTAAGAAGTAGGAGGTGCCTGGGTCTGAGCTTAAATGGAGCTCCAGGACCACAGGTGGAAGGTGTGAGTGGGATCCCAGGTGAGGCTCTTTAGGGATTCAGGCTTGTTAGTGCTCGCAGGGCACTCTGGGAGTAATTGGTTAAGCAGAGATACTGCTTGGGTGGGTTGAGTTCACATAATGAACTCCTTCTAGCTCAGCTGGTAGAGATTATTGACTGAGGTATATTGGGAGGTACGAAAGAGAATAAGTAGGAGTGGATCGGGTTTTTTTCCTCCTTTGTGTTTACTTGCTGTATCTATCCTGTTACTTGTTAGCCTGATATTGCTTATTTTTAAAGTTACAAAATATAGTTTTAGCCTTTCTTAGGAAAACTTCGCTAGGAAATTATTGAGGCAATAACTTGTTTAGACTTTTCCTTATGTACTCTTGAGCTTTTGGCTGAACAATGGAGTTGCTGCCCTTCCTCCCCAGCTTAGACCCATTGCTGAACATCCTCAGTTGTCTTTGGTGGCTGTAGGGAAGATGGAGCAGTGTCCACACTTGTGCTCTCAGCTCAGCCTTTGGGCTGCCCTGACTGGGTTTTATACTCACAATATTTCTGGATATCCAGAAAAAAAAATAATAAATGACTAATTAGCATTCCTTAAATATCACCCTAGTCCTTGCAGTGTCACAGTTTCTCTACCGCATTCCCACAGTAAGGTAAGAACAAAAGGAAGATATTTTTTAATTATGGTTTTTATTGCTAATATGTTTCTGGTGGTGCCCAAAATGGGATGCTAGTGCTCTGGGCAGTGCTTTGGCAGAGTCGTGCTCTCTGCCCCTTGCTGCTCCCAGGGGAAAGGCACAAAAGCACCAAAGACATCGAGCCTGGGGACGCAGAAGACAAATAAAAACACTTGACGAAGACTGAAGCTACTTTGTATCACATCGATGTATAAATACAAACATAATTATGTTTGTCTACATAGCGCTGTAGAATTCTCCTGTCTCTGCAGGGCATTGAAGGGCGGTTTCAGTCTCGTGTTGTTGAGGAGCCCATCTTGCAGCCCTGCAGCAGCTCCAAGGCAACTGCACCATTTCTCATGGTCGCCAGGTGGCAATGCAGCCACGTGGCTGGGTCCGCCAGCGGCCCAGGGAGAAATGGGGCAGAAAACACCCATCTGGGTGTTTATTGCAGGGCTCTGTGCTTGCTAAGGACCTTCGTTTGCTTTGGGCTTTTAGGGTGAGAAGGCTCATAGCTAGGAGGACCTACTTGGCCCATGGTGATGTCCTTGCCCCTGTCCCAAACAAAAAAAGCTCCTGCGAAGTTGAGCTGGGGGAGCAGGCAGCCTGAGAGGTGCCCTCAGCGTTTTGGAGGGCCACCATGATGACCTAAAGCCACACGACCATTTCTGGGCTAAGGTGCCAGGCTGTCTGCTGGGCTCCTGGGTCACAGTGCAGGAGCACTTTCCTCAGCACCCATGGGGTAAACACAGGTGAGATGTGTCATGTTTCTGGAGCAAATTTCTCCCTGTTTTCTACTCCTCGTGGACACCCACGTCATAGAATCATAGAATCATTTATGTTGGAAAAGACCTCTAAGATCGTCTAGTCCAAACTTCCTCTAACATCTCCCTAACCCCTAGACCATGTCTCAAAGTGCCACATCTACCCATTCTTTGAACACCTCCAGGGATGGTGACTCCACCAACTCCCTGAGCAGCCTGCTCTAATGGCTAACCACTCTTTCTGTAAAGAACTTCTTCCTGATATCCAATCTAAATCTCCCCTGGTGCAACTTGAGGCCATTTCCTCTTGTCCTGTCATTTGTTACTTGGGAGAAGAGACCAGCACCAGCATCACTACAACCTCCTTTTAGGTAGTTGTAGAGAGCAATGAGGTCTCTCAGCCTCTTATTCTCCAAGCTAAACAAACCCAGTTCCCTCAGGTGCTCTTCATATGATATATTCTCCAGACCCCTCACGAGTTTTGTTGTTCTTCTCTGCACCCGCTCCAGCACCTCAATGTCCTTCTTGTACTGTGGTGCCCAAAACTGGACACAGCACTCAAGGTGCGGTCTCACAAGTGCCAAGTACAGGGGCACAATCACCTCCCTCCTCCTGCTGGTCACACCATTTCTGATACAGGCCAGGATGCTGGTGGCTTTCTTGGCCACCTAGGCACACTGCTGGCTCATATTCAGCTCATGTGGTTGTCCACCAGCACCCCCAGGTCCTTTTCCACCAGGCAGCTTTCCAGCCACTCCTCCCCAAGCCCGTAGCGTTGCAGGGGGTTGTTGTGACTGAAGTGCAGGACCTGACGCCTGGCTTTGTTAAACCTCATACAATTGGCCTCAGCCCATCACTCCAGCCTGTTCAGATCCCGCTGCAGAGCCTTCCTACCATCGAGCAGATCGACACTCCTGCCTAATTTTGTGTCATCTGAAAATTTATTGAGGGAGCACTCAATTCTCTAATCTAGATTATTGATAAAGATGTTAAACAAGACCAGCCCCAAAACTGAGCCCTGGGGGACCTGCTTGTGACCAGCTGCCAACTCCATTCACCACAATTCTTTGGGCTTGGCCATCCAGCCAGTTTCTAACCCAGCAAAAAGTACACCTCTCTATGCCATGAGCCACCAGATTGTTCAACAGGATGCTGTGGGAGGCAGTGTCAAATGCAAATTTCTCCCTGTTTGTTACTCCTCGTGGACACCTATATCCTGTCCCACTGCAGTATCACCAGTATTGGGGACAGCCAGGATGGGGAGCTCAGAGTGCTGAGGCTCAGGACCTGCTCTTACTCTCCTGTGCTTCTGCTGTTGCAGAGCCAGATTGCTCAGCATGTGGGAGAGCTGTGCAAGAGGGGTGCAGCCTGGACCTGAGTGCAGTGGCTTGGTACCCCAAGAGCAAGAGTCACCCTGAAAAGCAGCTCTGAGCAACACAAAACATCCCAGAGCCCCGCTGGACCATGCCTTTAGGAGAAGGCAGGCTGGGGGGCTATGCAGAGCTCTGGCACCTGCACCAGGGGCAGGGTGAGGGACCACGGGCATCACCAGTGGTGATAGGAGAGCATGAGCTGCAAAGCCCACAATGCTGGAAGGTGGGATTGGCTCAGGGAGAGGCTGTGAGGCTCACTGCCAGGCTCAGCTAGTGCTGGACCAGTGGGTGCTGCAGCAATGCCAACACCAGCTGGTGTGGGAGTGGGAGCGGCTCTGGGAGTCCAGGGTGGGCCTTGTGTTTCATTCATCCTTGCATTTTTTTCATGCCTTACTGCAGGCCAGTGAGAGGGTTCGGGACGTGGGTCAGGGCTCTGCAGAGGCTTGGGCTGGTGGAGGTGGGAGTGCCTGGAGCTTGCAGAGCTGCTTTCCGGGCCCAACACCAGAGTCCTCACCTCACCTGGGACAGCAGAGCCCCAACCTGGGTACCTTCCCCGGGGGCAGATCAGCCCCTCTTTCCTGCTTGGACAGAGGTTTTTGCTGGCATCTCTCAGGCAGCAGCAAAATTGGGAGAAATCATTAGAATTTCTGCTGGGAAAGCTGGAAAACCAAGGCAGCCCCGTTGCTATGGTTGCCGCAGACCGTCCTTGATGCAACATCATGTCAAGCAGCTCTGCAAGCAGATGTGCCGCAGCTGGAAAACAAAGCGATTCCCCCAGCTGTGAGCACAACACGGCGGGCCACACGCTGTCCCCTCTGCTCCCATGGCCTCCCCTGGGACACTGGCAGTGCCCTTGGCTGTGTGTCCCCATCCTTGTCCCTATCCAGGACCCTCCCTGGCAGCAAAAACCCCATCACTGAAAGCCACGCTGGGCAGGTGGAAGGATGGTGCTTACACTGAATGATGCGTGCAGGCATTTAAAAATAACACAGCCAGAATATTTGTGATTCAAGTAGTGTGTATATAAAAATATATAATGTGTTTAATGCCAGATTCAAACGTTGTTTGAACAAGGGGGATGCTGAATACTGACAAAGTGTTACAATCTTTTCTACATTTTTTTCCTCTAAGAAATTATGAGATAATTTATGGAGTTTTCTCAGCTTTAGTCAAGGCGGTTTGGGCCATCACGTAGGTGCACTGGGTTCTGCTGGATCTCTGGAGGCTGAGGGCTCAGGCTCTGCCTCCTGCCAGTCTCCAGGGCTTGCTGCTGTTTGTGTTGTAGCTCTTTGCTACCAGATTTTTAGCATCTTAACTCAAAATGCACCTGACAGCCTCATCAGAGGTCTGGAGTGAAGCCAGGGCTGCCATTGAAAGCCAGAGGAGAAGGACCAGTGTGCAGAGCCCAGGGTGTGATCTGAGAGTGTTTGGGCATGAAGACCTGCTGCAGCTTCCTGGGGCTCAGCCAGGCTCTGCCCGTTACATTCAGGACACATATTTAGGGATACGTCCCCCTGAACTCCTGGGGTGCTTCTGCCCTTGTGCACACCAAGCATGGTGGGATCAATTCCAGTGCAGCCCCTATGAGGTGGTGGCCCAGGAGGTGGGGGCTGAGATCTGCAGGGTTGGTGTCCCTGTGCCAGCAGCCAGCACCTACTAGGGACCCTGTGAGGTGCAGTAGCGTGATGTCCTTTCTGGCCACCTCATCTGTGTTCCCTCTCCCAGGTTCCAGGTGGGCCAGGGAACTCCTGCCTTGCCTGAGCCCAACCTCACAGACACTGGTGAGCAGACCATTCCCTCTGCACTGCTCAGGGCTGCGCGGAATCCTGGCTCTGGTTGGCTGCCAGCCAGACCTCCCGAGGGCCCAGGGGGCTGGTTAAGCTCATTGCTTTTCTTTCAGAGGCTTCAGAAAGCTGCCTGCCTGCATTTAATTCAAATTTATTGAATAATTCTCCTGAGAGCAGCTAGTTCAAGACTAGCCACTACAGCAGACCATCAATGAGACCAGTTGGCACGGCTCTGGCCATGGAGAGCTCTGTGTCCTCCAGTGCATCTCCATGGCCATGCCAAGGGGATGGTGAGTGCAGGACCAAGTGCCTGGCCCAGGGCAGTGCTGGCTCAATTCTAAACCTGGCTGTCTGCATTGCCTCCAGCCCCAGGGGATATTTTGAGGTCTGTTAATACCCCTCCCATCCCAAACCTGTCTTCTGCCCTTGAGCAGTGGCCCCAGAATGGAGCTGGCTCAGCCCTCACCTGCCTCCAAGGCCTGTTGCCAGCTTGCTGTGCTGCGAAGGTGGTGAGACACAATATGCCTGTCATGGGATGCACGTACACCCTTGGATGCACACCCTGCTGTGCTGAGATTCATGTCGACCATTGGGTGCAACAACCTCGGGCAAGCCGAACAGAAGTAGGGACAAGCCAGAGCCAGGCTGGGAGGGCAGGGATGAGTCCCCAGCTCCAGCAAGCTGGTGATGAGACTTGCCAGATCCTGGGAGATAGGCTTCCCTGAAGGACACTGCTCTCTGGGAAAGCCATTTTAAGCTGTGCTCAGCCCTGAGAAGTTCTGGGGGCACGTGGTGTGCCCCATCCTTATGGCATCCCGAAGGCTGTCCCCAAGGACAAGGCTGGGGACATGCTGCCTTCATCTATCACTCCCCTGCTGCTGTGTGGCTCCATCAGCGTAGCCCACAGCGTGCTCTGCATTACGCAATTAACCACCACTCAGAGGAAAAATAATGATCTTCATTAATGAGTGTAGCACTTGTTGGTCAGGGCCTGACGTCCTGCGCAGGGCCATGTGCAGTCATGCAGCAGGACTGAATCATAGCTTCAGGAATGATGCTGCAAGGCCCGTGGGGAGAGCAGCCTTCCCGTTAGCTCTGGGCATGGGTTGCCCTGCAGCACGTACAGAAGGGCAGCTCCACGCCACTCTCCATTCACCCCTCCTGCCCCGGGCTGCGGAATGGAATCTGTGACAGCCCAACCTGCTTTCCCGCAAGGTGTGGGATCAGGCAGTGTGCCAGAGCCTGGGAAACTGCATCTGAGGTTGTGATTCAGTCTAGAGGGGGCAGGAGTGCCGAGAGACCTTCCCCCAGTGCAGTGGCTGTACAGTGTGGAGGCAGGGCACTGAGACCCCCCCCTCACCCTCCGGGGGTCCCTTATTACACCCACATCCCCCTTGTCATGGTCATCAGCTGTTGACCGGCTAGAGCCACCACCTAGTGATTCGCAGAGCCTGAAAGGGCCTCAACCAGCCGTCGCTAGAGGCACCCACCCAATTTACGGTGCTTGCTCAGGCCATGAGCAGCACGGAGCTATTCCTGTAATAAAACCTGGGTTTGTTGTACGATCCTGACTTTCCTATGCGGGATGCATGGCTGGTTTAGGGCAGAGTGGGGCTGCAATCCCACCCCATGTCTCAGAGGGTGCTCGGTGCAGGGGGAGGCTCCCCAGGGAGGGCAGGGAGCAGCGTGTGGAGCAGGGATGGGTGTTGAGCAACGCCTGATTAAACCCCAACATGTGTTTATCTCAAGCAGAAGCCAACCGAGACACGCCTTTGGGTTTGCCCCTGGAGGAAAGAAGTTGTTCCCTCGGGGTTGTGCCGCTCAGCATTAAAAACCGCATCTGAGCAGCGTGGGGGCACGGGGGGGGTTCTGCATGGGGCGGCAGAGCATCGCTTCCCGCTGCGAGGCCGCAGCCAACGCTGCTGCGGCGCAGGCAGGCGCAGAGGAGCATTTTTCAAACCCGGCCTTTTGCTGCTCACATGGGTTTGGGGCCAGGCTGGTAACGTAGGAGAGACGCGGGCTGGTGGGTGGGAGCAGGCTCGCTCAGGCTCTGGCCGCTGCTGGTTTCCCCCGACAGAGGCACCGTGCGGGGCTGCGCACCCCGAGAGTGTGGCGGGGGAGCCAAGAGACCCCCACCCACGGGGGTGTCTCACTAAGAGGGGCGCTGGGGACCTCCCACCTCTGGGGTACATGAGGGACCTCTGCCTCCAAGGATGCCCCACACTTAGGGGGACCTGCCCTGGGGTCCCCCAGCCATGGAGCGCCCCCGAGACCCGCACCCACAGGGTACCCTGGGGACCCCCACCGCTGAGGCTGCCCCAGGGGACCGGCGCTTCCAGGGACTCCCAGGGGACTCGCACTGCTGAAGACACCCTGGGGACCCCCTTCCCCAGCCCTGCCCTGCGAGACTCTTACCCACAGGGGTATCCCAGGGATCCCGAAACACCGGGATGCGCCGGGGTGTCCCTGCCCCTCAGGGGTGCCACAGCGACCCTCTCTGCAGGCGGGACACGAGGGGACCCCTGTCCCCAGGGACACAGCGGCGCGCTGCGGGGAGCAACGCTGCCGAAGATGCCCGGGGGTCCCCTTAACGCCAGGGGCGCCTCCCCCGCCCCGGGATGCTCCTCCCGCACGGGATGCCCCCATCCAGCCGGGATGCGCAAGGGCCGGGCGGGCGGAGGGGTCGCTGTTGCCGCCAGCACGGCCGGGCCGCCCCCCCCAGCTCCCCCCTCTCCGCCGCCTTTTGTTCGCCGCCCGCGCTCGTCCCCGCCCGGCGGCGGGGCGGGCGGAGCCGGGGCCGCAGCCGCAGCCGCAGCCGGGGCC